>ML836085.1:0-20924 GCA_009831015.1 Picea engelmannii
TTGTACACCTTATCAATCATGATAAGACAATAATAAGTCATATTTACATCAAACACTATTGGGTCCATTTCCCAAAACTTTGTGCTATGGGTCTTTCTTCAAGGGTTGACATCAATGACAACCAACCTTAATCAACAGACAATTCTAGTGTTCCATCCCATAGCTAGTCCCCACAATCGAACTTTTGAGTCTATACCAATGGAATTCCATTCTTTTATAGAGCCCTCCAATAAAGGGATGAAGGGAACCTCACCTATATAAGGAAGGAATTGCTCTCATTTGTAAGTAGAGTTTGGAGAATAAGAGATATCACTTGACTTATTTCTATGTCGTGCTAATGCTTGGGCTTAGTGTTTTCTTGGGAACTTTTTTGGTCAAAAATCTAGCAATATTGTCTTGATTGTAACATGTGAAGGTGGATTGAGAAATCTATCAAGGGGCCACAAGAGGAACAAAGTGATACATTGGAGGATCTTGATAAGGTAATGACTTTCCTTATAGTCTTTAGTTTTCTATGCTTAAAATAGAGTATTGAGTTTGGAAAAGATTGATTTGATTTATAACTCCTACCTTAGGATAATATAGAGGCTACCCCTTGTTAATTAAAGAAGTTGTTCACACTCTCTTATCACTATCTAGATCTTGGGGCATTCAAGATTTCTTGGGGGAATTTTTTGGGTACACCCTAGGGTTTCCTAGAATCCTAAGAGTCATTGCAAAAAATCAAGCCTCAAGAAGTGCTACGTTGACCCCATAGCCCAATAATATTTCAGCACCGATCTTTCATTTCCTTTCTCTCATTAATTTTTTCAATTTAACTTTCTTTTCCTTGTTTGTTTTGAGAAATCTAGGGTTTTAATTACATCTAAGTTGTTCTTCTCATAAGTCTTGAGATAAATGTTAGATCTAGATTAAGCTTGAGTTTAGCTTAGAAAATCATCTTGTTATTTAATGCTTGATTCTATGATGGTTACAAATGTGTTAGATATAAATGCTTAAGTTTTCTTTCAAAGATTTTTAGGGATGGATCTAACCAATTAATAAACTCTAATGAACATGATGAAATATTTTATTTGAGTTTAAATCATTCATTAAATGATGAAAATACTTGACATTGGTCATTTGAACTAGCTTTTCATTTCACTTGTTGAAATGGATTAATAATGATTTGATGCTAAACATACATATTCAACAATGTTTGGGCTCTCATATGATCATGACACACTCCTCCACTAAATTGATGCCTCTAACAATGAAAATACTTAGCCATTAAGTGAAACGACTTACTAAATTTCAATAGTTCTTTATGGTTTTGCATAAGGGTTTCATTTAAGAAAAAATCGAGTTCACAAATCATCAACCTAAATTCAGACATACCAGGTACCCATTTGACGATTGCATGCTGCTTAAAAGGTTGATTGAGAATGTAAATCTGTTGTGTATTGTTGGCGTTGCAAACTGTTAAATGTTCATGTGTTGCTAACTCTCAAACCCACTATTTTGGTGTTCTAAACCCTGGTCATTGGTCAAGATTGTTATCTCAGGGCCATCCTATAGTTTTCTTTTGCAAACAAGTAATATTTCCCACTGATAATTTTGCACTATGAACTATCTATTATAACTCTGTACCAAAAATTGTGCGCTGCAGATTGGCATTGCGAACCCTCTGTCTTTTGATTGACCAAACCCTTGTCAATTTTTAAATCTGTCAAAGGCCTAGGTTTTAACTAGTCGTTATAGGTTCTCTCAGACATGAAAAGTATTATCAGTCCTTCATTAAACCTAGTTCAATTGCGTTGTAGACTGGCGTTGTGCACTGGTGTTGGCGCTGCAAACCCTCTATTTACACATAGTTGTCTCTTTTTTGCTGTTTGCATTTTCACTTATACTGAATTGATGTCCCTCTTATCATTCCTACTTGCAATTTTCTCCACTTCATACCATTGTTGTGTATAATTTTTCAGATAGGTGAACTCTAAGTATATCATCTTTGTAATCAAACCCTAAAATCCTTGTTTTACTCTATATTTCACATAACAAATATCATAAGAGGCTACATGAGGTTTTTAAGACAGTAATTACGGATAGTCAACAAAGAAAGAAAATACACAAGGGGGGAGAGATTGTGAGAACTGAACCATATGACATGCAACTCATCAAATCTGAACCATTTTTCAAGGAGTACTTTCAGAGGGTAGGTTGCCTTAATTTTTGTCAAAAAATGCAAAGAGGGAATCCTGAATTGGCCAAGAAATTTTCACTTAATTTCAATGGAACAAAGACTAAGGTGGGTATGATGGAGTTTGAAGTATTTGAGCATTCTATTTATGTAGCTATAAAGATACTTGATTGTTGTGAGAAGTGGTTTAAAGCCATGTCTATGAACTCTTCTTTCTCCATGGAATTCTTTAAACCTGAATATCAAGGAGATAACCTATCCAAAGGAGTGCCCAGAAGTCACATGCTGGATTATTTTGACAAGATGCTCATGGTCATACAAAGGTACTTCAATGAGAAGGAAGGTTCAATATGGTATATCAATACCATATCATATTATTACTACACTTCATTGGGAAAGAATCTTTGAACATTCCCTTTTACCTTTTCAGGAGTATTGGCAAAATGTCAGATAAAGTCCAGGAAAAGTCCAAGCAGGTGGAAACTAGTGTTTTTCACTCTGGTTTAATCAATATGTTAGTGTTTGAAAAGTTGAATAAGACTAACACTAACTGAGAAACTTTCCTAGATGCATCAGATTTTTAGTTAGATATTTCTCCTACACCACAGTCCAAAAGACAAACTCCTACCCTTGTTGATAAGAGTGTGCATTCAAATTCAAGCAAGAAGAGGAGAATGAATGGGAGTGATAAATATTTTCAAGTTACTGATAAAATAGAATAAGGTGGTCCCTCACAACCTCATGAAAGAGAATTTTCACCTATGGAAGAATATATACCTATGGAAATACCATTAGGCAAAACATGGAAGTTGAAAGGCAAAAACCTTGTTTTCTCCCCACCAGTTGCTGCAGAAAAAGTCAAATCTAGAAGACCTTTTACTAGATCAGCAGCCAAACAACATGTTCCTATAAAGGATGGTACAACAGAGACTTAAACTAATAAAAAGGACAAATTTCAAATTTCCAAGAATCCCATGGAGGTTATTGATATCAACACTCCTCCTCATGAAAGTAACCCTACTTTCAAAAGACTCAGGAGACAGGTTAAGGATGCAAAAACTGAAATTGACAAATTGAAAAAGGAAGATTTGGATTCCTGAATTAAGATAAAGGAGATGTTATATCTATATTAGGAAACCCTTGATAAATCTATATTCATGGCTAAGAGGTCTTTTTCCCTTCATGGGAAACTCAAGAATGTATATAGGTAGAAGAGAGCCTGCTAAACTGAAGTAAAAAAATTAAAAGCAGAATTACAACCTTTCAGAGAAAAAGTGGCAAAGAGGAATTTAGATATGTTGGCTAAGGTGGCTACTAGAAAGAGTACCAGAACCAAAATATGAATACATTAAGATCTTCCACATCAACATCATTTTTGTCATGGTTTTTGCATGTAGTTACAACACTAAGTGATGATTTTGAATTTTGAGCTAAACTTAGAATATTTTAATGTTTCTCTAAGGTCACTTCAGGTTGTAATGAGTTTGCAACATTTTTTTGAAGGTCTATCCTACTTTTGGTACAAGTTTTAAAAGGTCAGAATCTTTTTGCAAGAAAACAGGCTGCTACAGGAAAGTTCGCAATGCTTGGACTCATTGGCGCTGCGAACTGGGGTGTTTTAAGACAGTTTGCAACACTGGCACTGCGAACTCATATTATCAAGATTTTGAAGAAAAGAGGGATTTCCAAGTGTCAATATGAACTTGTACCAACACTCATAGGATTATTTTCACATTAGAAGGCCACCTGCCTCAAGGAGCTGCATGTAGTAAAGCCACATCTCCAGTTGTTAAGGATCTGTTCAATACATTTCCAACATTTTCCTACAAAATAACAATTTGTTATTTTCTTGTTGTACATATGTTGCCACACTTCCCTTAGGCATGGAATCCTATGAGGAAGTTAAGGGTGAATGGTAAAGGTTTTTTTTTATGTTTTGGTTATTTAAGATGCATTGTAATGGGATATGAGGTTCGAATGGTTGAACAAAAAACTCTTATCTTTAGTCTCTTATTGTAACATAGTTTTTCTTGATGTATGGACTAGACTTAAGAATCTTTTAATGGTGAAAAATCAGTCTTTTACCTACGGTCATCTCTATTCTTTATCACTTTGGTATTAATCTCTGGTGGATGATTCATCATGATGCTTGTTTTTTTATTGCAGTAAATGATTTATTGTGATATTTATGTAAGTTGATCAAAGTGCTTTTCTCTTTGGATTAAAAAGTCTTATTCAAATGAGTTTTCTTCCATATGTGTTCCATCAATACCTAATGTAAACTGATACACATATTTCACTTTCCTTTCTAAGTCTTCCATCTTTCATTTATATCTCTTGAACACTGATTTGAAGCTATTCAAATCCTTGCTTGTTGGTGTGTATTTCATGGAAGGTTTTGTGATTAACATCATAAAATGAGTTTCACATCCATTTTCCACACTTTTTAAAACATTATTATTCACATTCTGATGGGTATTAGGCTTACATCTACAACAATATAGGTGTGACTTCTAGTGCCAATAGACTCAACACCACTTGTGTCCATGATCCATTCCTAATACCATTCAATGATGAAGCATGGGATCATGTTGTAGGATTATAATCTTACTTATTTATTAACAGATTCTTGAGGAACATAAAAATAAGACAAATTTTGTAATAGTGTGGGGTTCCTATGCCTATAATGTAATTCTTTTTGTCTTGATGAACACCAATGCTTTATTCTCTAGAATCATCATTGTCACATCTCACCTCTATATCCAAATTTTTTTGGAGGTGTATCTAGATGAATGGTAAATATATGATTTGCTAAAGGATCATGTTGTGACACTGTCTCATTTTGAAAGGTGTTGGAAACATCAATTTTCTTTGAACTTGAAAAAGTGCATACTTTGTACTACATTTGGGGTGTTTTTGGGTCATGTGGTGTGTTATAGTAGAGTTTTGGCTGACCCAACAAAGTTCATTATGATTTTCAACTTACAAACAACTAACAATGTTCATAATTTATAATCGACATTAGGAGATACTATATAGTAGGTGGTTCATCAAAATATACATTGCTATCACAGAACCCATTGAGTCTTTTTTGAAGAAGACAAGGTAATTTGTATGGATCAAGGAATGTGAAGGCTCCCTTAATATATTGATGTAGAAGTCAGTAAGTGCACCTATACTATATTTTTCTAATGGGACAATTAAGTTCAACATGCGTGTTGATGCTTCAGGTATTGCATTGGGAGAAGAAAATTAGGATCAACCCATCTATTTTCTTAAGAGTAATCCATCTCGAGTGGGACACAACTACACGACTGTGAAATGAGAAGGTGTGGAGATGGTGTATGGTCACATATAAATTCAAACACTACATGCTTGGAGGACACTCTAATTTATTCACAAACCACTCTACTTTGAAGTACCTAGTTAACAAGCGCATGTTATAAGGATGCTTCTCTTGATGTTTAATCTTGTTCCAAGAGTTTGATGTCGATGTGGTTGTGAAACTAGGTAAGAAAAAAATAGGGCCAAACCACCTATCATGCATTGAATTTGAAGAAGCAGGAGACCCTCTAGATGACCAACTCCTAGATGTTGATCTTTTTGAGTGAAAGAAGTCCTAGATTATTTAGAGCATTATTTATAACCACATGAATATCTTTGATTGATTACTTTGCAACTAAGGAAAGACACCTTTTCACTAAGATAGTTTATTATTAGATTATAGTAGGCCAATTACATAAGTTAGGTAGTGATCACATTATTCAATGATATGTTTTGGACCATATATCTTATCATAATACTACATTAGGGATATAGGAGAACATGTGGGTCGTGAACCTACTATTAGGAAAGTACTACAAAAAGGACTATGTTGACCTATAGTTTTTAAAGATGGTATTTTATATGAAAATAGTTGTGATATATGTCTGTATATTGGTAGACCATCAAGTTGGGACAAAATTCCCCTAAATCTAGTTCTTTCTTTGTAGCCACTCAAAAAATGGGTTGTAGATTTCATTGGGTTAATTAATCCACCAATCTAACACTTAGGATATTGATACATTATCACTACAATAGAATATCTTACAATGTGTGCATATACTCCAACTATAGATTATTGGATCAACACTATGGAAAGTTTCATTTTTTAGAACATCATCACCAAATTTGATTTCTTAAGGAGTTTGGCGAGTGACTAGGAAAAATATTTCACTGATAAGATTATGAAGACTCTAGAAAGGGAGTTCATGGTCTAGCACCATAGGAGTAGTCCATATGACCCACATTATAACAAAACAATGGAAGCCTTCAATAAAATTTTGGAACATGATTTGACCAAGATCTTCTCTCTCAATATAGATGAATTGGATGAGAAGATCCCAAAAATAATTTGGGTCTATTATAAATCTACTAAGAAATTATTGATATTTAGGTGTATTAGAAATCTACGATAGTTTACCAAGTCAAAGTTGACTTGGTCAAATACTAGGTGACCGTTGGGGTGGGGAAAACCTAGTGTCCACAACGTCGCAAGTGCGACGAATATTTCACCAACATCGCAAGAGAAACACAAATTTTACATCGTCGCAAGAGAGACGTCCTCCCAACTTCATCGCAATAATGACAGTTTTAGTAGTACGTCGCAAGAGCGACGTTATCGGGCAATATGGAGAAAAAAATTTAAAATTTCCTCTATTTTTCGACAGTATGGCCAATTTTGTCCATAACGTCGCAAATAGAATGTCACAATTTTTCCAATATGTACTAATGGAGGTATTAACCTCTACGTGTAACCTTTGACAAGACTAGAATATTACAGGAAGAAAGAGAAACCATAAAACGTTGGATAATAACCCTAGAAGGAATGCCGACTTAAGATAATAACTTATATTAAATTATTATCCTTCAAAAGTACAAGTCGGCCCAGTTAGGTCACTTGGAAGACTATAAATAAGAGGGTTCTAGACCTCATTTGATTCACACTCTCACAACTCACACAAACTAGTGGTGGACAAGTTTTGGAGAGGGAATGCAGGTGAAACTACTACAACTGGGATTTTGGATTTTGGTTATGGTTGGACTTTCTACTTGGTTATGGTTTGGAATTTCTACTTGGTTATGGTTTGGAATTTCTGCCTTGGATATGGTTTGGATTCTTTTCTTGGTACACTAGACTTGGAGAGATATAAGCTATCTTGGTTGGATATTGGTTTTAAGGTTTGCTTCTGGAATTATTCTATCTTCCAAGGTTAAAGGTGCTCAGGGGTGGCTTCGTTCCTATGGTTGGGTGACAATGTTGCTATATTTTATATGGAAAAATGAGCACATCCATTTTATTCTAACAGGTTATGATCCCACACTATCTCTAGACAGTCTAACCACTTGAAGATATATTGGGAAGTTCTTTGTTAAGCTCATTGTGGCACCAATTATAACCGGTAGGTATGTTTTTTGATTATGCAGCTACAACAAATCCTAACCCATGTGTTCGAGCACTTCTGATGAAGCGTTTGATCCAATTCATTGACATCCTAGTGAAACCTGGCCTAGCGCACCTCTTGGTACCCCCAGCTAGAAAAAATGTCAGGGTTGAATTTTTGGTCAAATTCAAAGTCAAATTTTGACTGGTCAATGTCAAAGGTTGATTGGTCAAAGTCAAAGTCAAAGGTTGAATTATGGTCAAATTGATTTTGTGGTCAAAGTTGAAATTTTAGATTTTCTATCTTGTTCTAATCATTGAATCTTTTGATTGAGTTTCTAATCTCTTCTTATCAAGATGGTATATAGTCAGAAGATAAATTGGCGATGCTACAAGGTTTCAAATGTATGCACTTGTATATGTTATATCATCTAGCAAAACATGAGTGTGTTTGCATGGAAAGTACTAGAGATATTGTCCAAGCTGTAATCTTGGATTTAGTGCATTCAAAATAACAAGCACACCCTACATAGCAAGTGAGGCTTCATGTTCCAAGTTTGATTAAATTGTTAAAATTTATATATATCAAGGGTGATAGTTGCTACATTACAAATTGTAAAAGCAATCTTTGAAAGATTCTATTATTGCTAGGTGAAATGAATACTTGGTTGCATATGAATACTATTTATATAGATGTTTATTGTACTTGTTCACAACATAAACTAACATCTCCTCTATATAGATATTTCTTGTTTTCTCTTGTCATTATTGTTCCAGGAAGGTACCCTTGTGATGAAAAATCCTTGCGAAAGATGTCATAGAAGAAGTTTATAAGGATAACACAAATTCCACATGGGAAACAATCAGAACAGATAGAAACAAACTTAAAGATACCTAGAGGAGTCAGACTCAAAGAAAGTAAGGAATCGAAAGGAAACCAGAACATGCTTGTGACACTTTGCAGAAAGAAAAGAGAGATGAAACAGACAAAATCTTGGACTCTCTTAGATGGAGGGAGTTGATCACAAAATTCCAAAATAAGAGCATTCATATTTCTCATTCAGGCGTGAAGCTAGGATTAGCAAAGATCTAATCGTAAATGATATGATCCATTGAATAAGAATATGTAAAGACTATGAAGTATCTATCCATGTTCTTCATTGGAAGTGGTAGCCATGATAAGAAACACATGTTCAGTTTGACTCTAGAAGAAGTCTTCTTCTAAAAGAAGCCTTGGATATCCTTGGTTGTCCATCTACACTTATGTTCCTATGGTAGAAGGAAAAAGTTGGAGCCTTCATGAAATAATGGCATGTAATCTGTAGAATATTCCATGGACTCCAACAATAAAGAGAAACATCAAGAAGAAAATGAAGATTCCAAGAAAGAAATAAAGTCAGAACAACCAATTGAACCAAGTTTGAACCCACTAGAAGCATTCAAGTAGAAGGAATGGAAGGAAGCTGTGATGAAGAACAATGCATGTGAGAAATTGTGAAAAAGACTTAAGAATTGATAGATACAAGGTGAGACTTAGGGCTAGAGGGTTCTCCCAAAAGGAGGGAGAAGACTATGATGACAACTTGTTCTAGTAACTAGACATACCTCTACCCGAGTCATTATATCTCCTACAGTATCCACGGGTTAGATTTTACATCAGATGAATGCAAAGTTTGTTCTTCTCAAAAGAGTAATTGAAGAAGAATTGTATGTAGAGCTAAAGGTTTTGAGGTATACCATAAAGAGGCCCTTGTATGCAGATGGAATAAGACCTTGTATGGATTCAAGCAAACTTGGTGTAGAGCCTCTCATATACAACAAAAGCATGGTGAAAAATTCCTATGACAAAGGAAGTATATTTAAATGGTTCTTCTGAAGTCTGGGATGATGGATTGCAAATCCATGGAAAACTCCCATGATGACATATCTAAATAAGTTGATAGACTCTGATCCAATAGACCCGTCTCTGTATCGAAAATTGATTGGCTCGTTAATGTATTTGGAGAATACTTAACTGGATATTTGCTTTGTGGGACGTTTGAATTATGATATACAATTCATGGATTTGTCGATTCAGATTGGGTAGGGAGTGAATATGACAGAAGAAGTGATACTTGGATATGTTTCAGTTTGATCTCTTCGACGATGTCATGGGCTAGCAGGAAACAAAATTCTGTTTCACTCAACACTGCAGAAGCAAAGTATATTGCAGCTTGTGATGCTTGTATGGAAGTAGTGTGGCTCCATAAGCTGGTTTCTGGACTATTTGATCAGGTGTTGGATTCGATAATGATATATTGTGATAATAGAAGATGTGTGAATCTTTCAGAGAACCTATTGTTCAATGACAGGTCAAAGCACATTGATATTGAGTTTTATTTCCTCCATGATAGAGTCTAGAGGGGAGAAGTGATTATCCAGTATATCTTCACAAATGGGCAGATAACATATATTTTGGAAAAGACTCTGTCTAAGATGAAAAGTTTGTGTACTTAAGGGACAAGTTGGTACTTGTGGAGATGAATTCCTTATTGGAAAAGTAAGAGATTAATCCCAGGTTGGGAGGGAGCACTGATATGTTATTGATTTATGGGCAATCATTTTCCAATTCAAAAAATGGTTCAGGTTCGGCAGTCACCTTCCATTCTGGAAAGTGACCCAAGATTTCTAACGGAGAGGCATTTTCCAGTTCAGAAAATGATTTCTAACGGAGAGGCATTTTCCAGTTCAGAAAATGGTCCAGATCGGACATTCATTTTCGTAATGAAAATGGTCCAATAGATTGTTGATGTACCATAACAACGATTCCCCTTATGTCCAGTGTGGGGGAATGGTCTAGGACATTCATTATTCTTGGCTATCACTCTGAGTAGTGGTCAAGTAGAATAGTCTTCCTCACCGTGCAATTATTATTTTGAAGTTCAAAGTTGTGAATAGTTTCGAAGAATGGTTCATTTTGGAGGTTGGTGCAGGACAATAATTTCCTTAGGAAATGGTCTAGATAGTCATTCCCTATGGTAGATTCATTCTCTCTAGGTTGCAATGTGATTAGTGTTGGAGGAATGGATCAGTTATGTGAATGGTCCAGGTTCATCAATCAGGGATAGTCATTCCCTAAGGAAGACTCATTCTCTCCAAGTTGCACCACGATTAGTGCCGGAGGCATGGCCCAGTTAGGTGAATGGTCCATTCTTAGAATTAAGGGAAAAATATTCTTCTATGCTTGGCAAGAATAGTCCAGATAACTTATGGATGATGTTTTTACTTTCCGAGGGTGGATTCTCTTCCATATCTCACAGATGTGAGTGGAAGAATGGCCCAAATGACTAATATTGTATCATGATATTGTTTATGCAGGTTGATATTAGATGATATGATTGTTGTGGAAACTGTATGTCTCTAGAAAGTAGATATATGCTACTTTGGTGGATGTGATCCACTAGTAGTGACTATGTGTCACTGGTTAGTATCTGTGTGCTACTAGAAGTGGTTGTGTACCACCAGATAGTAGTTGTATACTACAATGGATAGACACAATTGTGTTCTATTAGATGGTATTGTTTTTATTGCCATAGAGACTACCACTAGTGTTGGAAGTTATTTCTAGCTAAATGGATAATCAGTGTGTTGATGGACAGAAATTATCCAGGAGGAGAATGGTACAGTAGGACAAATTATTGGTGGAAAGACATTCTCCCTGTGGAGAATGGTCCAGGTTGATGATATACCATGGGAAACTATTCTTCTAGGATGTATGTCCGGATTAGAAGAATGGTCTGTCTCCTTGAGTTCACAGTAGTGACCAAAGTGGAGAAATTGGTACAGGACATAAATTTTCCTTGAGTTCATAGTAGTAGTTGGAGGGAAAAATGGTCTAGGATAGTCATTCTTCTACGACGTATGTCTCGATTAGAAGAATGCTACTTGTATCCCATGGCGTGGCTTTCAACATATGTTGGAATAATTATTCTTCTAGGAAATATGTTCGGATTAGAAGAATGGTCCTTGTATCACTCTATGGAGTGAGTGACTTATTCAACATCATGCTTGATTACTCAAATGGAGTATGGTTTCGAGAGATGATACAATTGATGCTTTTAGATGATACTGATAGTGATGATGTTGCTCATGATTTTATCTACGTGATCATGAGATAGATTGTGTGGCTATGATTATGCTACTGGTTGAATGTTTGTGCTCAAGACCATTTTCTTTAATACCTCCCTAGATAGGAGGGAGCGTTGATATTATGATAGTTGTGGGAGGTATTAACCTCTACGTGTAACCTTTGACGAGACTAGAATATTCCAGGAAGCAAGAGAAACCATAAAACATTGGTTAATAACCCTAAAAGGAAAGTCGACTCAAGATAATAATCTATATTAAATTATTATTATCAATAAGTACAAGTCATCCTAGTTAGGTCACTTGGAAGACTATAAATAAGAGGGAAATATACCTCATTTGATTCACACTCTCACAACTCACACAAACTAGTGGTGTGCAAGTTTTGGAGAGGGAGTGCAGCTGCAACTACTGCAACTAGGATTTTGGATTTTGGTTATGGTTGGAATTTCTACTTTCTTATGGTTTGGAATTTATACTTGGTTATGGTTTGGAATTTATGCCTTGGTTATGGTTTGGATTCTTTGCTTGGTACACTAGCCTTGGAGAGATATATGTTATCTTCGTTGGATACGGGTTTTAAGGTTTTCTTTCAAAATTATTCTTTTTATCAAGGTTAAAGGTGCTAAGGGGTGGCTTCGTGCCTATGGTTGGGTGACAATATTTCTATATTGTCTATGGAAAAACGAGCACATCCCTTTTATTCTAACAGAAACTAACTAAACTTACACTTGTTAGGTTAGTTCAAGGTGTAGAAGCAATAGTACAAATTGAATTTCAATCTAAGTTCAGTTAGTTCCCAAGACACTCATATGTCAAATCAAGAATCACTACAGGGGAAGCGAACATAGGTCGTGGCCCTTGAGGAACATAGGTTTTTGGTGAGATTTCACCAGAATATCGATAAGTCTCAAGAAAAGGCTTGGAATAATCTTCATATCAAGAAAAAAAGCTATGATAAATGAGATTTAGTCTTGCTTTATGATAGTAAATACTTGAAGCAACCCAACAAGCTACACATGCATTCGTTAGGTCCATTTTTTATTGCAAAAATTTAATTTTTTGGAGCCATTCAATTAGCTCAATCATATGGTGTAATTCAACTAGGGTGGGTGAATGGTTCTTGCTTGAATCACTTTACCTCTATCCTTTAATAAGCAATGTTCCACTCCTTTTTAGTGAAGAATGATATGTAAGTTTATGTTGGGATAAGTTTGTTAGTTATTTCTTTCCTTAGATTGAGTTTAGTGCTAGTCTTCTGATCTCACTTTTTGTCACCTTAGTTTTCATCACATCAATCTTGTACCTTTCAGTTTTGATTTATATCATTCCATCCCAACAATTAACCAAACTATGTTCCTTTTGTTTCAAGTATGTGCCACAACTTCGTGGTTAGGGAGGGAAGTTGTCACCACTATAAGGTTACTTGTTAGGAATGAGTTATGAAAGAATTGAGTCTTCAGTTGAGTTTAATGTGCTGAAATTATTGAAGGTTTGTCTCCTTGACCAATTGCGTTGCACATTTTGGCTTGCATCAAGTTAGGTTTGTGTCACAAGATGGAACAAAGAATGCATTATAGTAGGTGATGTAATTGATAGGTACAATCTAGGCTAGCATTAGTTCCCCGGAGTAAAAGTTGATTTGAAACATTTTTTTTTAAATATTTACAATATTAAGTGATTCCATTGATAACTCAGTTAATGAAACAAATATTTGAATTGCAATGGCATGACAGGTGCCCGATAGTTCGTTTCTTCCTTCTATAAATTCCTTTTTATTATAAATGTTGGGACTTAGTATTTTTTTTCATTCCACTTTCATGTTTTTATCTATTGAGTGCATAGATACACTTCTTGAGGTCTACATACCATATGTGCGATCAAAGCGCCAGTCAAAGAACCCTCCAATATATCCATCAAGGATTTCTAGTAGTTTATCGATGTTTTTTTAGCCAACTAGTACAAAAAATTAAGAGTAAAAACATCAAAAGGGAGTTTAGACAGAAAGAAGTCATCCTAAATGAAGTCATTGATCTTAGGGTCACATAGGTTGGGAACTTGAAAGGAAAAGTAGAAACCACCAAGTTGATTAGCCATGATTTTATAGACAAGGATCTTGTTCTTGGGCTACAACCAAATGTTTATCAATGGACAATTAGAATTAGTAATTGTGAGATGAGGTTACGCTATAAATATAATTCCAAGACCGTTTGCAAAATTCCACATTAATGAATTCTTTGAATGCTCTTACACTTGGTAGCATAAGAGAAGTAACTTGGTGCACACAATTATTTCTCAACTACACCAAGTGTAGCTTTAGATGGATAAGCTCTACCCAATCAATGTCGAGGCAATATAGGACTTAGAGGGTTCTTTGACTCGGGTTTGGATGTCAATACTACATTCTATGATTAAAAAAGAACCAAGATCGAGGAGTCCAATCTATGCACCAAGCACAATTCAACTAGAGGTTGGAGGGGTGTTGAGATAAATAATATCAACACTATTATTTTCAAGATGGCTTGCTATATTTTGAACTACTGGATAATGAAAAAATCCCACTATGGGTAATGCACTTTAGATACCCTCTCTGTTGTAGAGGCATGCGTGTAATACAAAAGGATCAATATCAATCCACTACCTACACCTTTTGACATGGATATATTATGGTGGTGTTTTCCATGTAACATTGGAAGCCACTAGTGGAATGCAATACCCTTTCTCTCGAGAGAAAGAACTTAGTATCCACTTTTTTTTACATTGGAGGGGTAGGAAAGACATAAATAATGTGGCCTTCGATGAAAAATATTTTTTAAGTGTGGTACAATAGTATGATGGCGGCCTCTAAAGACACTACTAAGATCCTAAAATATCTTATTGACCATTTTGAGTCGATTTAGTATGCACTAGGATTATTTGTATATCAGATCCAAGATGCCCATTAGGGATAGATTTTGAAATTTTATGAGCCCCTTTGGATTAATAAATGATTATAATGTACATGAGATTTGTACTTGGCTAGGCATCAAAAATAGTAAATTACCATACTACACTGATATTATGTTTCTAAAGGAAAATGATCATTTGCACAAACACAAAATCTTGAATGACATAGAGATACATGGATCCCAAGTGATGAAGAAGCACAAATGGAAGGTTTTCTAAGATACTAGAAGTTCAAATTCGTATAAGGAGTCAAGAGCTGAGGGTACTTCCACTATTGTTGAAGAAAAATCACCTTTGTTTGCTCAATTACCACTAGCACAACCACATTATAAAATTGGTTGATATACGTCGATATGTGCCCTTTTCCACCTTTCCGAAGGAGCTTGTTTTCAATTATTTTTTACCCAAATTTAGTGCATAGTGTACCCATAAAACCTATATTAATATCAAATCTAAATTTACACTACTTGCAAATTTTATCTCTACTTATTTTCAAATCCAAATTAAATGATATGGATTGTTGATGTTTTGATAACATCGTGAAGACATTCTCTTAGAATAATAATAATAATATAATTATTGATTATTAAATATCATGTATAATAAGTAAATGATAATATTAAATAGTTATTGATTATTCAAGGGATCCATCCTTTCATGGATGGTCACCATATGTTCCCTATATATGAAACACTCATCATTGTAATAATATATCGATCATATCTCATATGAAAATAAACCAACATGGTATTAGAGCTGGATTGGGCCTTACTCCCTCAGGGAAACGCCTAGGAAAACAAGAAAGATGGAAGCACAATGTTAGATCTAAATTTACTTTCAAAATTATTGGGCATTGGAAAGAATTTGGGCAAATTTTACCAGCAAAAGAAAACAACAATGATGAGCTCCAAATTTGCTTGATTGAACTCGATCCATGTTATTCCACGTATATTAACCATCAACAAAAATAAAATAAAATTTTCTTTTACTATTAAAAAGATGGCGTTTTTAATTTGTCTTTCTAGAAATATATTCAAATTTAGATTCTATATTTAAAGGAAGTGCAATGAATATGATTGAAATAGAGTTATTGGAAGAGGAATACCTGGGATCAATGAATCCACTAAGGTCTCTTGCTCCAACGATAACTAGATATATATGGCAAGGACGTATTTGGGCGCATGGTCATATCGTTCCATAACCTTGACACACAAATATTTGACAGAGTCATTGCGTAGGAAGTCCGAAGGTTCCCACAGATCCTTGGACAGGTGAAGTCTCGGGAGGTGGGAAGGGAAGACAATGGAGTTCTCCTGGCCATGAGCAGTTTTGTTGTTTATAAAGAGCTGTCTCGTGTTCTAACTTCCGGCACTGTAATGTTTTTGCTTCAACATTTTTACATGGATGTATACAATAAAATGTTGTAAGATTGCTCTGTTCAGACACATCGCTTATTAATACAAGGTTACCCTTTATTGTTCAAAGAAGTGTAGTTGAATAGAGTAATTATGCGTTCTCAAATAGAATAGAATTATGCAATTATACAATTAGTGTGCATGGTTTTGTTGCATTGTTGTGTGAAGGTCTAACACAACATGGATGATTTTAGATCCAATGTACATGGTCAGATTGTTTCTGGTTACAAGCCACAACTCTGTGTTTACATTTTGAAATATTAGAATGATCCAAATCTTAGACCTATCAGAGTGTCAGAAAATGGAAGTATTGCATAGTAATAAGTGGATTACTAGATTAAGGAACCAAGACATTGGTTTCATGAAGAAACCTCGATATGTCTTGGGGGACATTGGTTCCATGAGGGAACTTCGATGTGTCCTAGAGATGTTTGAGGCAGGGATCAAGAGGTATTACACTGTTCCTCACAACCCTCAACATAATGGGGTTGCAGAGAGGAATTTCATATCTATTGTTGAGACAGTCAAGGCGATGATTCATTATCAACATTTTCCTATGTTTCTGTGGGCAGAGGCATCCATAACTATAGTGTATATTCATAACAGAAGTCCTTGAGGAACATGACTCCTGAGGAGGCCTTCACCAGAGTGAATCCTGAGATTGGAAACTTCAAGATATTTGGGTGTTCAGTATAAATTCATGTACCCAAGGAGAAAAGGACCAAGTTAGACCCTTCAGGTAGAAAGGGTACATTTGTGGGGTACAGTGAGTATTCAAAGGAATATCAAAACTACATCCTTGGTTAGAGATAGATTGAGTGAGAGACAAGAAGATATGGTACCTTCCTAGAGAGCAAGATACCTTAGAGATATTCATGTTATGCCACAACTATAAGCCACATCATTCATTTTGAGCCTTCATGTTATAAGGAGGCAACTAGTCATCCAGTATGGAGAGATGTCATGATGGAGGAGTATCAATCCATCATGAATAATGATGTGTGGGATATTGTTTTGAGACTTGAGGGGAAGTCTATAGTGACTTCGAAATGGATCTACAAGATCAAACACACAGTTGACAGGAGCATTGAGAGGCATAAAATGAGATTTGTTGCTAGAGGATTCTCTCAGGTGGAGGGAATAGATTATGAGGAGACATTTTCTCTTGTTGCTCGATACACTTCTATCCGAATGATTATTTCCCTTGCAACATCCATGGGTTAGAGAGTACATCAGATGAATGTAATCTTTCTCAATGGAGAGATTGAGGAAGAAGTATACATCGAGCAACCCGATGGTTCCGTGATACATGAGAAGGAGTCTCATGTGTGCAGGTTGAAGATGGCCTTGTATGGACTCAAGCAACCACCTCAAGCTTGGTATGCAAGGATTGATGGAAACCTGCTGATTTTGGGCTTCATCTAAAGTGTTGTTGATCCTAGCCTGTACTACAATACTATTAATGGTGAGTCCTTGATTTTGGTCCTCTACGTTGATGATTTATTCCTCACCGATACTGAGAGCCTTATTGTTGAATGCAAGTATGCATTGGCCTCTAAGTTTGAGATGAAGGACCTTGGTATGATGCACTACTTCTTGGGACTAGAGATGTGGCAGAGAACTTATGATATCTTCCTGAGTCAGGGGAAGTACATAGTTGAGATATTGAAGAAGTTTGAGATACTGAACTTGAAGCCCGTGACTACACCAATGATGACGAATCTGAAGAAACTAAGTGTGTCTTATTCTGATTTTGACGTACAAACAATTGATTGGATAATTGATGTATTTGGTAAACACTAGACCAAATATTTGCTATGCAGTGAGTGCACTTAGCCATTTTATAAGTCAGCTGAGATAGACACACTAGATTGCTACGAAGCATGTGTTGAGATACTTGCAAGGCACAATTGGACATGGTCCGAGATATACTTCTAGTATTGATATGATATGGCAGGAATATATTGAATCTGATTGGGTAGGGAGCATAGTGGACAGAAAGAGCACCTTCGGTTGTTGCTTCACTTTGGGATCTTCCATGGTTTCCTGGTGTAGCAGGAAATGAACTTCTGTGGCTTTAAGAACAAAAGAAGTATATTACATTAAGTATGATAGTCTATGAAGTAGTGTGGCTTTGCAATCTCCTTGCATATTTATCCGAACATGTGCTCGATTCCACCATTATTCATTATGGTAACCAAAGTTGTGTGAAGATCTATAATGATTCAGTGTTTCATGAAAAATCAAACCACATTGAGATCAAGTACCATTACATCCGAGACATGGTGCAAAGGAAGGAAGTATTGGTGCAGTACCTTCCAGATGAGCAGGTTGCTGATGTTCTTACCAAACTAGGATGAAGTTCAAGTACTTCCGTGACAGACTTGACGTGGCAGAGAATTCCTCCCTCGCTGAAAGGGAGTGTTGATGTTTGCAGCTTCCTAAGACATTATCCAAATCATACTCCTATGTGACTAAGTTGAGTTGATCTGTGATGACACTTATTCTAGAAGGGATAAGTGGGGAACTTATCCGAGAAGGGATAAGTGTGGTTGGGATTATAACCCAATGTCCCTTATGGAAAGCAGACGAGGACACACCCCATGTGGAGAGAACATGAGAACATGTCAAGGGAGTTGACCCTTGACGTCACACACTATGGGAGTTGACCCTAGTGTTTCTAGAGGGTGTAGCCTCTAGAAGTCCACATGGAGTGCCATGTGTGACAAACTTTATTCAGATCATACTCCTTTGTGAATTGAGTTGAGTTGATCTGTGAGGACACTTATTCGAGAAGGGATACGTGCATTTGGGATTATAGCCCATCATCCCATGGGGATAGAACATGAGGACATGTCAAGGGAGTTGACCCTTGATGTCTCACACTATGGGGAGTTGACCCTAAGTGTTCCTAGAGGGAGTAGCCTCTAGAAGTCCACATGGGAGTGCCATGTGTGACAAATATTTTTCTACTATGGTGGTTTTGTACCACTGGCGGAGACTTCGTGTCTCTGGATAGTAGTTGTGTACTACTATGGAAATATACCTCCCTAGCTAAGAGGGAGTGTTGATGTTTCAACATCGGGCATAACTTCTCATAGATTGGGTTGCAGACCAAGGGAGATAGGATACATTTATCACAAAGGTGCACTTGTGGTAAATGGGCCAAAACGTAGTCCTTCCTTGATGATGACAAGGAATAATATGGACTCGAGGTGCTTGAAGTGCTTTCCATGTGTTAGTTAGCATCAGGTCGACATTCACTCATAGGTGTGTACCTGTGGTGAAATATCCTGGTGTGGTCTTTGTCCTAGTCATGGTGATTTGACAAGGAATGACAAAGACTCAAGATGCTATATGCTATTACATGCAAACCCAAAGTGAGCCTAATCTTAGAGAGAGTCAATTGGATCAGAGGGAGAGCTGTAGAACGAGTTTCTCCTCGGTTCAAGTGGGAGAGAGATGTCTCCCAAGACTTACAGACAAGTGTCATGAGTCTAGGGTGAAATTTGTATACTTCAAAGACAAGCTTGGCATGTTGCAGAATGTCTCCCTCATTGAGAGGGAGTGTTGATGTTTTGACAACATCGGGAATAAATTCTCTTAGAATAATAATTAATAATATAATTATTGATTATTAAATATCATGTATAATAACTAAATAATAATAATAAATAGTTATTGATTATTCAAGGGATGTATCCTTTCATGGATGGTCACCATGTGTTCCCTATATATGGAACACTCATCATTGTAATAATGTATTGATCATATCTCATATGAAAAGAAACCAACATGGATGAGGGTGATCACTCATTTTCAAACTAAACTTACTTACAAGTAATGTGCAATGAAGTTTAGATGTGAACCAAAATCAAGTGGAGCCACGACTTTTTTCTTATTTGAATTTTGGTATGGAAAAAATCTATCATCTACGTGACTACTCCCTAATGAAATTATATTCCATTAAATCTTATTATTTAAGATCAACATTTTCCAAATGATGATTAAGTTTATCCTAGACTCTCATGGCAGTGAAGATTTTATTTTGTTCAAGTCTGCAAGATACCAGATATATAAATATGCAGAACATAATTGAAATGCTAGAAATAACAGAATATCAGTAAAATATCCAACATAATCTTCACAATACATAGAAATGATATACGAAATAGCAACAGAAATAGCACTTTGAATTAGATAGCAATGTTCACAGGCCTCTTCGAGGGGGCAACCTCCAGTCGAGCAATGCTCTGTTACAATAATATCCAAGCTAGGGTTCTTCATACCCTCGACCCTTATTTATACTAAATATGTCTCTTAAGAGAAGCATCTAGAGGAAGATCCTTCTAGAAGCGAAAGCTTGTATTAGGTATTCTTACATCTGCCTTATTCTATTTTATTGAAAGGTCTTATTAATATTGACCTTTATTACATCTGAATACATTGATCTACCTATGTGCGGGTTAGGACCTTAACATGTCTGCCCCCTTAAAAATAGCCTTTTCCTCAAGGCTTGAGATGTGGAAACTGCTGCAGAATGGTAGTTGGTTCCCAAGTGGCATCTGCTGGAGTCATATCTTTCCACTTGACTAGCACTTCCTTGATGGTTCTCTGACGCAGGTGACGCTCCCGCTGGTCCAAAACTTCTTCTGGTTGTGGCCAAATGGATCCTTCTTCAGCTAACTCTGGATGGTTGGTTTGAATGTGGCACCTGGTTCCAATCACCTTCTTCAAGCATGAAACATGAAAAACTGGATGTAGCTTCGACTGACTGGGCAGAGCTAACTGATATGCGACTTGTCCCACACGCTTTAGAACTGTGTAAGGGCCATAA
>ML836085.1:31197-43892 GCA_009831015.1 Picea engelmannii
TTGCCCCCTCGAAGAGGCCTGTGAACATTGCTATCTGAATCAAGTGCTATTTCTGTTCAAGTGCTATTTCTGTTGCTATTTCGTATATCATTTCTGTGTATTGTGAAGATTATGCTGGATATTTTACTGTTATTCTATTATTTTTAGCATTTCGTATCTGTTCTGCATATTTTATATATCTGGTATCTTGCACCATTGTATCTTGCTATTGTAAAGTGTTGCTATCTATATTTAATGGCAGTGGCATGACATTTTGATTCAATTTTCTGTATATGAATTTATTTACTGGGCACTCAATTTCATAAATAAAAATGTGGAAAATAAAACATATGCATACCACATGGATAAATGATAAATGATACAATACATTGTATTACACTTTAGCTATATCCAACATAACTCACATATTTTATTTCCTGGATTGAATTTTATAAAGGAGCACCTCATAAATAATAATGTGGAACAATAATAATTTGGAACAAAGAAGTATCCATATCACCTTGATAACAACGACAAATCATAAATACATTACGATTTATGGGAGTTTCAGAATGACAATATTTAACTACACTTAACTTACAGGGCATGGGTCCTACAGGGTTAGTATAAATCCACTGATTTCTTGAACATTTTCCCCTTCTTAGTTGATTTACGTACCTCATGATGCTTACTCATTGGTTCTACATTATCTTTACTCTTTTTATTCTCTTCACTTTCATGCTTAATGTTGAAAAACAATTCAAGATGAGGGTTCAAACAATTCAAATTGAATTTTTTTTTTGATGTTTTGTAAGTAGATGAAATGATGCAATTGACATTATATAGGCATCAAAATTTACAAAATTACATCTATTAGATTGAAAAATGGACAACTTGTACATATGCATGATTCATATCTTGGAATGTATGCTTTGAAGGTCATATAAAAATTAAACCCATCACTATGGATAGAAATCATAGTGGTAAAGGGAGTCCCTACACTTTATATTTTATTATGACTCAATTTAACTTTAATGGTGTAAAATTATAATAAAATAATAATTCACTACAAAATTTAAAACCCAAAAAGGCGCAGAGGAATTACCTTCATTTGTAAGTCTTCCCAATACATCCGCTCTTCTTCTATACAACCAAGAGGATTACATCAAAGGTTCGAAATGGTGTGTGTGGCTTTGTAAAATACAAGATCAAGATCAATATATACAAAGGTTCTGCCATCACATATAAATCTATACATTTCAAACCACCATATATAAACCTAAATAAATTTCAAACCACCACATATAAACCTATTTGTGTAAATGATATAAGAAAACAACTTTCCTGCATATTAGGGTTAGGGAAAGATTAGAGTTAGGTTTCAGAATTGATATGAAAATAATAAATAGACCTTGATTCGTTGGTATGGTCTCTGTATAGAGAGGGGAACCAGGGAGGAGAATATAGAAATGAATATACCTTTTCTATATGCATATAAAGATATTCATCGGAATTTCTTCCTGATCACTATCTCATTATCATTTTGTCCTAGGGAAACACAATACGGTCGGGGAAGCACAATACACAAACAACCTCGTTGTCATCCTCTCCACCTAAGAGGATTTCATGCATTCTTCAGTTTCTATCCATTCATTCCTATTCTCCGCGATAAATTCCGATGTCTCCACATCATCAATTAAAAATCAATAAAGATGAAAGTTGGGTGCAGGATATGCATAACATAGAATTAATATATGTATATAATAAATTAAAGGAGAATGATCTAAACCCACCTACCTGGAATTCATACTATGCATTTCCATCCCTCAATTAGGAATTTTCAAGCACACAAAGTGCTCAATAAGAAGACAAAAAATGCACAAACCTCCTCAGGAATTTTGTTGCATACTATCCCACCTGATCAAGATTTTAATTTTGTTTGAGTCTTGATATTTGCTTGAAATTTCAGGAGGTTCGAAAGGGTATGCGTGGGTTTGTAAAATACAAGATCAATATGGAGATATGCAGAGGGAAACTTTGGAGATGCTACCTGATCTAATTTGGAAGATGAAATATGAAACGCCTCACAACATAGGGTCTCCTTAGTTAATTGAAATGTGTGTCATGCTTCACTCTCATAAAAAAAATTAAACCTCGATCATGGCACACTTCACACCTCACATAGTCCACTACTAAGTTGATCACAATCAAATGGAATCCTTGCTAATCACCTAAACATGGAAATTAGCTGGCCAACACAGTGAATTTTTAATATGATTAAGTGAATGTGAAAAAGTAAACACATGAATGTATGCCTTTATAAAAAAGGAAGTTAATGGCTAAAATCACAACCCTTCATTTAGTGTGACGACTAAGAATTTTCGATCCATATTTAATCTTGTCCATATGGAATGAGTTAAGAACTAAAAACCTATTAAATGTGCCCATTTTCAGTAGGTGTATGCCTCTCGGTGTAACACATGATTTGAAACACATATTTTAGATGTTGGTGTTTATATGGATCAAAAAATTAAGGTGTACCTCAGAAGTAACACTAATTTATTATTGGGCCATCGTCACCAAAAACCCATGAACACATAAGCCTTTGAGTGCTAGGCCACCAAGTATTCTTGAGAGAATCCCATAAAACCCCAACAATCAATCATCAAGTGGTGCAGTTCTAAGAACTCGCCTCTCTTATTCAAACCTTAATGGATTTTACAGGTGTTGAATCCTCAACCTGAACCATTTTCATCCTCCTTGTCATCCAAGCTATATATGTGCAAATCATGGAAAGATGTTAGCCCTCTACAATTTTTTAATACTCTAGACGATGATGCACTTCCATTCTTGGATAACAGTGTTGCGATTGAGTTAAAAGTGCGAGAGTTCATTCCTACAAGTCATCCTTCCTCTAGTAGAGAAAAAATATAGTGGAGTTTTCTCACACCTTCATCGTCCCACAACAAGGTATAACTAGTTCGAGTGCAAGGGATGACGAGGACCCAAATAAAGGAAAGGAAATGGAGAGGGACCCTTTCATTGCCTATTATAAGGATCCTAAGAATCAACATGATGATGGAGAGGCACATGATGTTGCACGGGGCAGTTTACCCTACTAGAAACTTAACAAACTACCCATAATCGTAGACATAAATCATACCACTACCTCACCATTCCTGTTGGATCATGACACCGCCATTGCGTATATTCACTCCCTAGCTTATAATTCTAAGTATGACTAGGAGATGTTTAGAGATTGAAAGCCAAGTTTGGATATTGTATATTTCATCACTATGGACTCTCAAGAAAGGGTTAGAAACATAAATTTGTAGTTGGAATATGTTGTAGGTTCAAAAGATCCAAAAGTTTAAAGTAATGTCGATAACTCTACTCTTAGTACCCACTCTCTTGCATGGATGAACCCCTCAAATTCCCTTACATTTGTAAGCATCTACTCATACAATGTCCACCCTTGAATGACGTTTAAAGTTTTTATTTTTATTTTTTTAGCATTTGTAGCATCCTATGATAGTGGAATTATAATGGTGATGATCGAGATACACAACCATTAATTTGATTTGCAAGTTCACTTTAGGAAATAGAAACAACTTTAATTATGTTAATGTTTCTTATCTTATAAACAACTTGGGGCAAGTAAAAAACATCATGCTCTCTTAGTCACAAATAAAACACTACTTCTAGCTTGGGTCCATTAACCAATTAGGGGTTATGTCACAAAGTACCACATATGAAACATTTGGTGGCCCCTTGGGATAATTAATGGTTTGAAGGAATCCATGTTTTATGCCTACATAGTGTACACTTATCCCATATTTTGTGTGGTGTATGTTACAATGAGTTACTATAAATAGAGCATCTATAATAGAGAAATTTCAATTTGACAATTGAGGATGAGAAGGTAAGCTAGGGATAGGGTTGGAGGTATAGAAAACTAGATAGGGTTTTGAAGCAACAATAAAGTAGTATTAGGTAATTGGAGTGTTAAGGTACTAATATTCCAAGCTTGTAAGGTGAAGATTTTCACTTTGAAGAGTGTCCAAGTTATTTTGAAAATGACAGCACACTTAATGGAAAAACAAATAAGTGTATGTGGGTCTTAGCTTTATTAGGTTGGGGTTGGATGTGCAAGGTAGAGGAAATATAAGCTCACTTCTTTAACATACACTTGTTCTTTATGCGGTTTTGCTTGCTGTGGTGACGAAAGGTTCCATTCTTTTTCTAAAGTTGCATCTAAGTGAGATGTTGTTTAACTTTGAGGACTTTCTACTCTAAAGCCAAGTGAAACATGAAAAACTGACTTTAACATTGAGAGTAAGGTTTTGCACTTCATGATTTGGAGAAGTTCCTCTTAGTAAGCATGGGGATTTTCCCTTTTGATAGGTATCCACCACTCGATCCATGTTTTATGAAGGATTGGGTCAAGAAGTAACTGAAAGTCCATCTAATAAATCACTGATTACTTGTGGAACCAATACAGTTGTTGAAATGAACCGTTGTGACCATAGAGTTATATGCTTGAAATGAACCATTGAAGGCCATATAAATCAATATGCAAGGAGATTGGTTTCAAGGGACTTTGAAACAAAGACAGTGTGACCGGGGTTCATTTACAGCACCGGTTGTACCTGTAGTTTCAGGAACAAAAGTACCATCAGCCTCGATGTCGCCTTCTCCTAGTACACTCTTGGACGGTTTTCATTATGCAGTTTCATGTATACAGGGCTACAAAAAAAAGATGGAGGATACCCACTTGGCCACCACTTTCAATATTCTTCCTCTGGCCAGTTCCAAACAATCACAGTCACATGTCCCTTTCTTTGGTGTTTTTGATGGTCACAGAGGTAGAAAAGCTGCAAAGTTTGCTGCTGAAAATCTTGGGCAGAACATTGTGGACGCTCTGGCCGATCTAAATCTCAGCAGCAACGAGATGGAAGACGAATTGAAAAAGAAGAATATTCTTGAGCAGGCAGTGAGAGCCGGGTACTTGAAAACAGATGAAGAGTTTTTGAGGAACCCAGTTAATGTGGTTTACGGTGCTACTTGTGTAACAGCTCTGATTATAGATGGAAACTTAGTGGTTTCCAATGCTGGGGATAGCCGAGCAGTTATTTGCAGAAGAAGGGGAGAAGCCCAAGCTCTGACACGTGATCATAAACCTGGAAGGAAGGACGAGCGACAACGTATAGAGAGTCTGGGCGGACGTGTTTATAGCATCCGTGGAGTTTGGCGAGTTCAAGGAGTCCTAGCAGTGTCCAGGGCAATAGGCGATGCCGACTTCAAACAATGGATATCAGCTGAACCAGAGACCACAATTATTCCAATTACATCTGACTGTGACTTTTTAATTCTCGCATCGGATGGGCTGTGGGATGCGGTCAGTGATCAAGAGGCGGTGGATATTGCGAAGCGTTTTTGCCTCCAGGATCAGCTGTCTGAAGTCAATGGGAAACCATTAGCTGCTTGCCAAATGCTCGCAGAGCTAGCACGAGACAGAGGATCCCAAGATGATATAACTGTTATGATAGTACAACTATTACATTTTGTGAAGGCCGTGGAGAATCTATAGAGAATTCAACTGTACTACCACGTTTTTGAAAGGCTGGAGAGATTCTATAGAGAATTCAATTGTAATATCTCACACACACACAATTTTTTTAGTGTTAACGTTTTATTTTTTTTTATTCTTATTTAAATTGCATTTCTAATGCATAATTCAACTGTAATATCACACTCACACAATTTTTTAGTGCGAACGTTTTATTTTCTGGGGTTTTTGGTCAGAATTTGGTGATGTAAATTTGGACAAAATCACTATTTTTTTTTCTTCTTATTTAAATTGCATTTCTAATGCATAATTCAACTGTAATATCACACTCACACAATTTTTTAGTGAAAGATTTTATTTTTTTGGGTTTTTGGTAGGAATTCGGTGATGTAAATTTGGACAAAATCACTATTTTCTTTTCTTCTTATTTAAATTGCATTTCTAATGCATAAATAGATTCAGCTTAACTAAAAACCCATAGACACTTTTTACAAATTTAACCACTCAAATTTGATCTATAAAAAATATAACCATCTCCTCAAATTTTATCATTATACGACTCATTAACTAATTAATACTTGATTAATAACCACTCATTAACTGATTAATACTTGAAAGACAAGAATATTAATTTGATCTATCTTGAGGCTGCTAATTAACTTTTGAATATTATATATGTAATTTATATTATTCATTAATCAACTCTCATATCTATATATATATATATATATATATATATATATATATATATGTTAATTATTATTGAATTATTATGTATAATTAACTAATTATATGTATAATTTTGGTTAATTAATTTTAAATTATTATGTGTAATTAACTAATTCATATCCAAGTGAAAAATGAAAAATATTGTCTTAAAATGTTGGTCTAAGTTCATATTTTCTTAATTTTAAAATATTTATAACTTACTTAATGTTAACTTATAACACTACAACTATTTATAAAAAATCAAAATATTTAAAACATTATTTAATGTTAACTGATCAAAACTACAAACATTTATAAAAACTCTCCTTTTTAAAACATAAACATATTATTATCTAATTTGAAGTTTTATAAATGAAAATTAATCTTAATAGAATTTTTTTTTTTATGAGTGTGCAATACTAGCTTGGACGATATAATAAAAACTTCCCTTTTAAAACATAAACATATAATTTTATCTCATTCGAAGTTTTATAAATGAAAATTAATTTTAATAGTAATCTTAATGTGATATGAGACATGCCATTTTTTTTTATTAATTTTTCTATTGATTATAAAAATGTGATCATCTTTTATATTATTGGTTTTGATATAAGGTCACAAGTAAGCCATACCAATCTTTAATATTACTGGATTTTTTTGTCTCAACAGGTTTCAAACAAGTGACTTTAACATCACAAAGTGTCTTAACAACACACTCCATCACCGATTATCCTACACCTAGAAAACACTAGTATAATCTTTTTAATATAATAATAAAAAGATTATTTTTTTTAAAGTCAAAATAAAACATTATTAAACTTTTAAGTAAAGATTTTCATTTGAAATATGATTTAAAATTGTTTTTACTTAATTAAACTTTGTTTTTTTAGATAAAGAAACAAGTTAAGTGATTATTTCAAATGAAATGCTTTCCTGTTTTTATGACTGATAGTTGTTTCACTACTAGATCTAATGTTCTCATTATTAAGTTATCTTAGATTTTTTTTTCCTAAATAAAAATGCAATAGACTAAAAATTCTACTAAATAATTTTTTTTTCTAAAAATATGTGCCTAATATATAAATTTATATTGTCCTATTACAATAACAACAACAAAAAAAAACATGAACAGATAACCAACACCAATAAAAATAAATCTATTAACTAAGATATTGATGCCAACACAACTAACATGTTGATGCCAGCACGAGAGGATATGGTGGTATAAGCGAATAATTCATTATATTCCAAATTAAATTGTATATATGAGTTTATATCATTCCTTGTTTTCGAGGGAAGCTTTACATTGGAGAAATAAATGGTTGATTTTAAATAAGAATGAATGAAGACACTCTAAACATGGATGCTATAACTCGAGGCTTGAGAGTGTTCTTGCAATTCCAAATACCATAAGAAGCGAATATTCTAAATGTTGACTTGACTTTTAATTAGTACATACAATTTTCAAATGTTTTTCCAAGTTAAGAAAATTATTAATGGAAGAATATTCTAAGTGTTAACTTAATTAGTTATATAATTTTTTAATTTCTTTTCCATTCTACTATATTTGATTTGGGTGCCATACCTTCCAAATCCATTTTCATTATTTCTATAGTAAAAGTACCTATCCATATGATGACACTGGGATCTCTCTTATTCGAATAAAAAGCCGCCGCCTTTTTAATCCTTCATAATCATTCAATTGAGCCGAGATATATCCTTCTTCTAATTCTGCCTAAAAAAAAAGTTTATTCATTTAATTTTAAAAATATATATAAATAATATTTTATAAATTTTATTTGATGATGATGATGATGATTAACGTCAGTTGAAATTAATTGGTTTATTAGATCTTAAGAAGGTAAGAAATTACTTCAATTTATTTAAAATTGTATTTTTATGCTAAAAGAAGATTCATAGAAGAGTTCCAATATCACCATAGTTTTGATGTCTTAGAAGGTTAGGAAGATCATTAATATGAAAAATGTTTTTAAATTGAGATCTAATATTGTCACAAAGGTGACATATTCTCTCATCCCATGATGTTTTGGGAGTTGTCCAACCCCCAATTTCATTATGTAGCTCATGAGAGTTTGCTCTTATTTTAGCAATGTTGATTTTCTTCTTTGCACTTTTCAAAATAGAGTTTTTTTGCACTTTTCAAAATAGAGAGGTAGTTTTGATCTTCTAAATTAGGGATGGCGACCTCCTTGTAGTATCTTAATTTCCTTTTATCCACTGATTCTTTATCACACCACAAATTCTCCTTAAATTTAGATGTGATAATTTTGCAAGATTATTGATATTTTGCTTGATGGTTTCTTCTTCTATTCCCCAATGATTTAGCCAAGATTTGGCATCTTTATGCCATCCCCGCTTGAGCCATTGGTGGTTTTGGCTAGAGTTTGTAGCAATTTTGGGGAGCCTATTGTCGTCCATTTTGTTTATCTAGTTCTTGTATGTTAGGTACCTAATCATAGAAATGATCTCAATGGGTGGAATGCTTGCTTCTATGAAGAGGATAGGATAGGGTGTATTGTTCTTAATTTTGAGATTATAAGTTATAAAATTCTTTTGGATTTGTTCTTTCTTTCTCCAAGATTCTCTAGATATATTGCAACACCAAACTTCACATGCATATAAGATAACTGAAGTGAAGAGAGTGTGAAAGAGGAGTATTTTTTTTATCCCAAAGCCAAAGGTCGGCTGATTTACAATTGTTTTCGAGCCCATAATAAGATTTTCACCCTCTATTTATCCTTTTTTCAACACTATAGTTCCAATTGAGCTTGTGGTGGATATCGATTACAAGATACTTGTATGGAGGCACTTCCTCTAAGCTATTGTTGTCATAAACAAAAGTATCGTAGGTGAATTTTTTGGATTTAATTATCATAACCTTAGTTTTATCAGTGTTCACAACCATTCACATGCTAGAGAAGAGGTCCTTGAAGGTTATTAGTTTCTTACTTAGGTCATAGAGACTCTTCACCATAAGAACAATATCATCAACATAAAAAAAAAAGGATGATGACTATACTAGCGAGAGTTGGGCCAACACAACCCACGTCCTCCAAACAATCTTCTAACTTATCAATATAGATGTAAAAAATGGTAGGGGATAGGGGACAACCTTGCTTGACTCCTATATTATAGTTAATTTCTTCAGACTAGCCCTCAATGTTCCGAAAATTGGAAATAACTTTCTCATAGAGCCTTATTGTAGCAGCTCTCAATTTGAAAGGGAATTTAATCTCTCCTAACCTATTCTAGAGGTTAGTCTTAGACACAGTGCCAATTTTTTTTCTAAAATCAATGAAACTACAAAGGAAATTGGTTTTATCATTACGACACTCCTCTACAACGATCCTGAAGGTAACAAGGTGGTCCATAGTGGAATGGTATTCTCTAAACCCAACCTAGACTCTAGCTCTTTTTCCATGGCTTTCTAGCCATGTGCCGATCTTCCTTTCCAAAACACTTCCACATATCTTAGCTAAAATGAGGCTAATCATAATGGTCCTATAATTAGAGGGATTTCTTTTATCCCTGCTTTTAAAAATAGGTACAATGATGCTTTGAGTCCAAGGTTTTGGGAAGTCTTGATGGATGGATAAATTGAAGAGCTTCAATTTTTAATATTTCAGCTTGGTAACCTTTGATGTCCTTAGCTTTTCCTTTTGAGAGCCACTTAACCCCAAACTTAATGTCTTCTATAGAAAACACTTTACCCTTTGTAGAGCTGTTTGGCATGTTGTCCATGATGTTAGGGGATTCATACAAATTTTTAAAGTAGAAATTTCAGTCTTTGAAGGGAATCTTGTTATTTTCTTTAGTTTTATGAGTTAGAATTGTCTCCGGAATTTTTTAGGATCTATCTTAGATACGTGCAAAAGCATCTCTTTCTTTATATATATATATATATATATATATAATTAAGATTTTGTATCTATTTATCTTATCAAATTTTAAAGATGCATTGGAAACATCCCAGAGTGAGTTGTATTGTTTTTCTTTTTATTGTAAAACCTTAATAGAGAAATTGTTAATTGAAATAGAAAGGCTTGATTTAAGATATGAATTTTAAAGCATTGCTTGAGTCTTTTAAAGAGAAATGGACTTTATTTTAAATAAAATATAAATAATATTTTTCAAATTTTAGTTTTTTAAATTAACAAAAAAAAAAATTGAAATAATTAATATTATTTATTATTATATTAAAAAAATTAAAATATATATATATATATATATATATATATATATAGATTTTGACACGTTATGTTCATCCATGTATTCCAACATTTGCTTGATTGCCTTTCAAATGATAATATCGCCATTGTCATTGATGGTGTCCTCTTGCAGCTCACTGGTTGAGAATCTTTCCCGAAAGCTTATATCTTCATCTTCTTCTTTTTCTGTTTCTTCACAGACGACTTCTTTATTATCTTTGGCTTCGACTTAGGCCTGTACTTTCTGTTTGGCTTTCATACTGTCCCACTTCTTCTCCTGTTCATCTTACTTGGACTGAGAAAATTTTCAACGACGCTCCTCACAAATTTTGTACAGTGGGTTTTTGGAAGATTGATATTCAATTTTTCATTGGCTACTTTTTTACACTTGCACTCGGTCACGTTCGCCATGCGTATGGTCTTTAAAATTCCCACCATTAGTTTCTCAAACTTCAATTTAGTTCCGGGATCGATGGGTCTCTATAATTCACATGAATTAGGGTTTGAAGACTATAAATTATAACTCAAGGATTTAAACACTAAGACATCCTTGTTTGTTTGATATTTTGTCAAGGTTTTTGTCTATCATGTGCTTCTATGTCTATGGTGTAGAGCGTTGCAAATTGGTGCACATTTTCATTTTTCAAGTAAACCATTTCCCATTTTATAGGCCTAATTTAGAGCCATCAGATAAAAATGAAACGAGCTTGAAGGAGATGGCTCATAATGCATTAGAATTTGGGTTTGGATCTCGACGAGGTGCTTATGCTCGAGTTGACATGTTTGCATTGAGGCCTGCGCTAAGGCTTAGATTTGGATGATGAGCACAAGCTGGGTAATTAGGAGTGATGACTTGGTAATTAGGAGTGATTACAAGTCAATGAGAACCTCTATAATTATACTTTTCCGCTGTAAATCAAAATATTAAAGAAATATATATTAGCCATGAATTGCTACCTAAAATGTCATCCATAGCTCTAAATAGATAAAGAAAATCCAGACTGTTGAGGGTGTGGCCTGGATTCATCTGATGTTTTGGTCTTTAATTACAAAGTTGCTTCTCCAACATATCACATGATACATTTCCAGAATGACCATTATATCTTTAATTACAAAGTTGCTTCTTCAAAATATCACATCATGATTGTCTAATCTTCTCATGGTGTGTGCCAATTGACCCATTCCCCACCTCCCTCTGCTTTTTGCCTCTTGCCTCTACACTAGCAGTTTTCCAAAAATGTTCAACTGTAATTCAGTTTCTTGTAAGAAATTACTATCCTTAACAGTAGCTGTTACAGTTGTAGCACCTTGCTTGGACAGTGTCTGTATAACAAGACATGAATCAATTTTGCAAAGCTCCATGACAAAGTTGGATTGACTGGTTTTATACTTAGTTCATACCATAAGAGTTGGAGACAACTAGTGCTAAACATCATTATAAAAAATAGAAGAATGATGATGACCATGTACGCAGATATGTGGAAATAAATATAAGTAACCCACCACTAGAATGGACTATTAAATCTATTATATTTCTGATTTTAGAGATGCTCATATGCCACGTATTCGTATGAGCTTAAGCCCAGGTTTTGTCATGGGAAATGCAAATATGGTTGGTCGGAAGAGTTTTTTTTGGTGAGTTGGGAATGGAAATGTTAGGAATTGTAATCTCGTTAAATAAATTAGTTAGTGAAACGGTTTACAGTTACTCTCGTTTCTTAACCATAAAACTGTCAATTGTATGGTATTTATACACTCAATTGAAATCGATTCAGTGCGTTCACTCTCAATCATTTTCGGGTTTTCTTCTTTATTATTGTTTGCATGGTATCATAGTAGGTTGGGAGCAGAGATTCTGCTGGTGTGCGCCCACTCCCAGATCTTGAAGAATACTCATTCAATGTTGTTCAACAGTGAATACCCTGTTGTGCTTGCGTCCGCTGCTGTCTGTGCCCACTCCTAGAAGGTTGTTGTTCGTAAGGGCTGAAAGGCTGCACAAGCTGCACACTGTGACCTGAAGTTGTTCCCTACGTAAGGTTGAATCCCTCCGTAAGGCTGAATCCCTGCGTAACGCTGAATATTGCTTGATTTTTTTTTTCAAAAGATTTTTCATCTATTTTTCTGCCAGCTATCTTGTTGTTCAAATGTTGCCCGGCGATCTTGTTGTTCAAATGCTGCCTAGCTATCTTGTTGTAGATTGCTGTTCAAAC
>ML836086.1:6052-23381 GCA_009831015.1 Picea engelmannii
GACTTCATGGACCTCATTTATTCCTAGGACAAAAACAGAACCTAAGCTTGCATCCAAATAAACTCAAAAATAATTTGAAGTGACAACCTAACACTTAAGGGAAAACAAATAAATTGACAAGTTTATTTGAGGAGTTAACACAACTACAACATGTTATCCTTCAATGTTTCCAACACTTACTTCAAAACGATGAAATTTTCCTCTTGTGTATCATTCTATATGAGTATGCCATACAAATACACAAACATGAAACTTTCTGTGAAATAACTTGGAACCTCATTCATGTAATATTTTGGGCCAACATTTATGTCATGGGCCTATTATAATATGACTAATTCAACCACTTGTTAACAACAAATTGATGATTCTTTTAAATAAACAATAATAAAATAGGCCTATCTCTTTTTCTAGCACATTCAAGACAAGTAAATATATGCAATACAATATAATCTTATATTAACAATAATCACTCATTTGTTCCCAATATGCACTACATAATTCCTCTTGTTGATGTAAACCACGTATTGCATTTATGATATACAAGAAAATATTTAGGAAACATGCACTCATGATTTTTTTCCTCCTAATCAATGTGCTCCCAAAGATGTTAGAAATACCCCATTCTTAGGGGCCTCAAGATCAAGAACTAGGATAGGTTCTCTCAAACACACTAACAATTGTCCCCAAAACCAATAGGCAATGAGATACCAACAAGAAATGCAGAAGACCACAAACTTGAAACTAGTGGAAAGGGTTCACTAGAAAAATATCAACACATTTGGCCCACAAGCTATGGTGTGAATACAAATAAATTTTCCCACTATTTTCTTCATCTCCACTATAAGTGCTCACACATCCAACTAGGAAATGTAAAATTTCAGACCCCACCTAGTTTCAAGTCTTGCTGATTTTAATCAGTGTTTAATGCCCAAAACCCAGTTTTATGGCAGCCATAAAAAATCAGCATATAAGCAACATTTTCAAAACTGAAACATGAGGATTATGAACATCATTTAATGCAAAAATAAAATTTTATCAGCAGCACAATATTTAGAAAATAGTTGCACACATATTTTTGGTCAACAGAACCCTGGAAAAACCCATAGGGGGAAAACCAGTGAGAGAGGATTTTTTATTAGTTAGTGCTTCAGAGAAAAATTCTTTTACAACAGTCTTATTCTCAACAAAAAAATACACAAACTTATCTCAGAAATTTCTTGAGCAAAACTCCTTCAAAACAGCCCCAAACTGCTCCTCGATTTCTGTGCAAGAAATTTGTACTGTTGTATGATTGTCACAACATTAAATGTTGTACGATCTGTCTAGAAAATCATGTCCTCTTTTTTGGGTTTGTTGTACGAAATTTTCAGCAGTAAATGCACCTCAAATATTATGCCATGATGCCTTGAAATGTGTGTTGTCTCTCTATTTTACGGACTGTCCTCTTTTCCAGTTGTACGGCCTCCCAAAATATGTACCATACGACCTCAATAAATTTGTTGTACCTTGACTCGAAAACTATGTCAAAAATCAACAGTACAGACTCCCAAAAATCCATATAGTATGGCCAAATCACTATGTTGTACCTTCACCTCAATTTTTGTGATGTACCTTACCTAGAAATGTGTGTCAATCCTCATCATCTTCCTCCTTCTCAAGCTCTAGATCTCTATCTTCTCATGCTCTCTCTAAAATGAATGAACAACCCAACAATGGGTGCGCCCTCCTACCCTAATCAACTCAATGGAGGTAGGTGAATGGTTTCCTAATCCAATGATGGAGATTGGATTAGATGAGTGGATGAGATTGAGTGTACATTCACTCACCCCCTTTACTTAAGTCATAAAGTAACCTTTTAATTTATCTCTCATAAATTAAATGAATAGGGTCTACATTAAACACTTTCTCACCCCTTATGCGCCTAGGTGTAGAGAAACACTTGGCTAGGTGATTTTTAATTATTTTAACACTCCCTCTTACCGAATAAAGTGTTACTCACCAGTCCAAGCTTGTCCCTAAATAATACAAACTTGTCTTTTCCCAAGTATTTGGTGAGTATGTTCGCAACCTGATCATATGTAGATATGTATTGTAGCTCAATTTCTCCTCTCTGAACATAATCCCAGATGAAGTGATATCGAATCTCAATGTTCTTAGACCTGTCATGAAAAAATGGATTCTCAGAGAGTTTAATAGAACTCTAATTGTCACAGTAAATCATAGTGGGTCTCAATTGCACACCAAATAATCCCACCAAAAACGTGTGAATCCAAAGGGCCTCACAACTGGCCTAACTGTAAGCCATATACCCAGCCTCTGCAGAACTCAAAGCCATTAAATTTTTCTTCTGACTGAACCAAGACACTACCGTTGATCCCAATCAGAAACAACATCCAGAAGTACTCTTCCTGTCACTGACACATCCTACCCAATCTCAATCTATATAGTCGACTAATCGAACTCCATCCTCTCTCAGATAGTCTAGACCATAATCCACTGTACCAAAACTATACATGAGCACATGTTTTGTTGAATAGTTGAACAGTTCATACTATTGGCCAGGTATGAGGGAAAAAGTAAAAACAATTGTGAACAAATGTAAGATTTTCCAGTATGCAAAGAGAAAGAGACAAAATATTGGGTTGTATCAACCATTTCCTATTCCAAAGAGGCCTTAGGATGCGATAAGCATGGATTTTGTGTTGGGATTTCCATGGACAAAATGAGGAAGTGATTCCATATCTGTGGTAGTTGAGATATTTTCAAAGATGGCACACTTTATCCTGTGCCAGAATACTAGTGATGCAACGCATGTTGCTAACATGTTTTTTAAGGAGGTTGTGAGACTTCATGGATTTCCCAGGAGTATTGTCTCAGACAGGGATACAAAATTTGTCAGTCATTTCTGGAGGACGTTGTGGAAGAAACGGGGAACATAATTGTCCTTTATTTCTGCGTTTCACCCTCAAACGGATGGACAGACTGAGGTGGTGAATCGGAGTTTGGGAGATTTGATGAGAAGTTTGGTCACTAAACATCATAGTCAGTGGGATCGGATTCTAGCACAAGCAGAATTTGCATACAATGGCTCAGTAAACAGAAGTATCGGAAAGAGCCCATTTCAGATAGTATATGGAATGAATCCAAGGGGAGTGTTAGAGTTAAGAGATTTGGAGTTGTTGGCATAGGGGCAGACCCAGGGTTCAACTCTCCAACAATGCACCAACAAAACCCTAACTACCATACCTTTCGGCAACACTTGTGAAGCAGATGAAGTCTCACATGAGGTAGAGGCAGGGGTGGTTGTAGGACTCAAGTGTCTACAACCTAGTTGGGAAACATATATGTGATTAAAGAACTTAATAGAGCACTTAGCAATTAACATTCATTAGTATTTAACCCTTATTCACATCACAGGTCGAAACCCTATTTACAAAGCAACACAGTATTCAACAAGATCTAATTCATCCAATCACTTAACATATACAAATAGATCAGATCTAGCATTCATTCACATTACGAAGCACTAAGATATTATATCAGATGCATCTAACATATATCACTGCACTAAGCATAAATCACATCAATAACATAAAAACTATAATGCACAAAGAAACCACAACATAGGATATGTGTGGTTCACCCCAGTGTGGGGATACGTCCACCAACTCTTCTCTTCTTTATTGTCTTCTTTCAATCTTATACAAGCACGGAGCCACAAGAACCCACTCCGCATAGGACAGGAGATCTGTGTAAACCTTGCCAGATCCTCCTTCCCTGAGCTAGGTTACAGCATAGAGCCTCTTTACAGTCACTTGCACTTAGCCCTACAAGTTCTCATGCACACAGTATGCACGGAGCTAACTCAATCACATAGATCCAATTACTTACATTACTTGCACTCAGCACAATATAACAATTAGCACCACATTTCTCTTAGACCTAGTGTTATGTTTCTTACATCGTCTAGATTTCTATTTATACATTACAAAAGGGGCCAAGGCATGGGTAAACCCATGGGCTGACATCCCATACCCGTTACATAAACCCTAAACCCAAAAATTCCCTAAGAAGGGGTCAAGATCCCGCGATCTCTGCTTCACCTTGCACTCCTCCTTTGACCAGCCTATCGAAGTCCCAAAAATGGTCAAACATGACCAAGGTTCTCCAAAACTTGGTCAAGGGCCAATAGGCCCCCAACACTCACCCGTGACTCGTCCCGATTCACTCTGATCTGGGTAAATCTGCATCAAATTCCTCGAGCTTGGATCGAGCTGCCTCGACCTGTTGCTTTGCCAGAGCCTCCTACTCAAAGAAATCTTGAATAACCTTCTCAGTCACAGGTTCTTCCAAGTGTTGTTCCATTGTGATGACCACTTGTTCCTATTCTGCACCTCTTCCTTCAATTTTCTCAAAAATTATGCAAGTTGCATCTTGCACTGGCTGGAGTCACTGAGTCACTTCCATGACCTTACTCTGGATGGCATGGACCTATTGTTGAACCATGCACTGTTCCTGGGATCATTTCATCCTCTCAACTGTTGGTAGTGGCTTCAACTGTGCTTGCACCGTTGTTTCTTGTTGCTTGTCCTCCTGGAGTTGTGACTCCAATGTCCTTAGTTCAGGGTCCTCTGCAAGGCACTCATAATTTTGCACACTTTGACTACTCATTTTCTTACATTCTAAGGCCAATGCCTTGATTCTCTGGACTGTGCTTCAGGAAATTTCTTCTCTCTGGTCTCGCACTTCCTGCGGAGTGCTTGGCACTTCTTGTAACTCTAGTTCTGCTATCCTCTGTTGGAGCTGTTGAATGGCTTCATCAAGCTTCCCTACTTGGCTTTCCACTAGGTCTTCTTCCATGTGTTCTAAGCCCGTCACAGAGTGAAGTGCTCTAGTGACTTCTTATTTAACTCCAATATGCTCGGCAAGCAGTTGTTCCTTCTCCTTCTGGATCTGCGCTCTATCGTCCCCAAACTTGGCTTGTATATTATCTTTTTCCTGTTACGCAACCCGACGTTGTTCTCTAGATTCCTCTTTTTCTCTCTTTAAGGCCTCTGTGGCCTACTCTTTTTCTTCCTGAACACGACGAAGGTGATCTTAGGTCACATCTACTATTCGGCGTAGTTGGGTAGGTTCATCTCCCAACTTTGTTCCTTCTGATGACGAGGGCGCAGTAGGCACTGTGCGGCTAGAGTAGAGGGATTGTTGTACCCCTTTCATCTCTTCTTCAATTCTTTCATACATGGTCTCTTGTTTGGATTCATTGCATTGTAAGATGTCTTCTGAGGTATTTGAGACAGCGGCGATGAGGAAATCTATGTCATCAATAGTTATCACAGTCTGCATCTATGGTTTAGTAGCTTTGGACTTCTTCCACGATGTAGGTTTCATGGGGGAAAACTTTCTTTTCTTGGAGGTCTCAGCTTCATCAATAGGATCCCTAGGCAGTGTTACTTCACCTTATTTATGCTTGTCTTCTTCTCCTTTGTCCTCTTCTAAGTCTACTTCGTCATCACTTCCCCCTCCAGGTGAGTCTGAAGAAGTCTCTTTTGATGCGATGTTCAAGTCCTATACCTCTTCCTTTTTCTTCCTTCTGCTACTGCTGGGTGCATCATACTCTTCACGAGTAACCAATGGACTTCCGATGAAGTCGGGGTCAGACAATTCTTCTTGGTCGACTAGTATAAGGAACTCTGTAGGCCATTCTTTAGTGATTTCTTCCATGTTGTCCTCTGTGAGTTTATAGTAACTCTACAGCTCTTCTTTGTGTTTGTCTCCGCATGAAGTGATATAAATAAAATGTCTATCTGCGTGGAACTTCACAAGTGGTCTGAACCTATGCAGGGTGTTCGACATCATCTGAGGGAAAGACTCAATATCCCTCTTCAATTGCAGGTAGTAGGTGTGGAACACTATGTTTGACTTCCATTGTTTCACCATGTCACTCTAATACCAGAGCGTGTTGAACTTCACAGCTAAGGGTTCTGATGGCTTAATCTCAGGGAAGGTCACACCTTCCAGAATTTCCAAAGAAATGAAAGCGATGAGGATCAGCAACCAACTGAAGTGGAACTCGTAGCCCTGATCCTAATCTTCGCGGAAGTATTTCTCTAACTGGTTGACAAGGTATCTCGCCTAGTTCATTTTTATCCCTTCCACGCATTTCTCATGAGGTCAACAACGAACCCTGTGACTTGCATGGGTATGTTCTTCCTTACTATCTTACCAACGATCAACTAGCAAGCTAGGCGCATTGCGCTAATCTAAATGGAGGCTACCTTGTAGCCTTGCTTCCCCTTTTCCACATCACCATAGGTATCTTTAATTTTCTATGCCAGGGTGCGATATGCAGCCTTCCCTAGATAAAAATCTTGTGGGTTTGGTCCTTACATGCTTAATCTGGTGATCCAATGGATCAATGATGTATCTACAGTGATGCATTTTTCCAGTCACATATAACCACCATGGAAGAAATACAATGGGATTTTAACGCACGCGTTAATCTCCTGATGCCTTCCAAAGTGTGGTATCTTCATCATGTTCAGGATAATGGACCTCGTGATGTCCATAGTCCATGGTTGGGGGATGATATTTGACTTCTTCCCATTGGTCCTGGTTAAATACTTGTATGGGGCGAGAATTCCATGGTTCTTGCGATCTCCCAAGTTGAATTCATTGATCTTCAACATCATGATTTGTCCTAACTGAGGTCCTACTGTGCATATTCCCTTCAGAAGGTATGCAGTAATCAAGGTGTAGTCGAAGTCCCTAGGGACACTGTCACGGCTCACCGCGCCAACCAAAGGCAGGATATAATTGGGCATGATAGATGGGATGAGCTTCGCATTCGCCAAGTCATCATGATGCTTGGTTCATTTCTTTATCGTAGCTCGGGATGGTCCATATCCACGAGCAGTTGACAGGGATGCTTGCACTCCTCTCGTCGATGAGGCTTGAACTCTTGTGGAAATAACCTTCTTAGCCATGAGGTATATGAGGATCTCTTCAACGGATTTATCTACTTCGCTGAAGTCACCTGACATGCATGCTCGAGATCAAGTATCTTAGATCAGTGATCAAATACTCAATGTAACAGAATGAGTGGTGAGGTCTCAAATAAGTATAGCACGAAAGAAACTAGTTCTCTATGGGCTCGAATAATCACAATTGGAAAAAGTGTTCTCAGTGCAATGCTCAACGGGATAAATATATAACGTCATAACGTACTCTTCCAATGGGCAGGTGATCTGAAAATAGAAGGCTGACTTGTTATTCTATGAAAGCACCCTCTACTTCATTAAAATAAACTTTACAGGACCTTGCTTCATGTGTTAAAATATGCAAGATAAAATTATGTGCCAAGTTTATGCTTCTTCCTTTAAATGTTCATCTGTGAGAAAATGTTCTTTTAAATGGTTAAATATGTACTTTAAATAAATACACAGCAACAGAACTTGCAGCAAATAAACCATCAAACTCACAACAAGAACAACATGATAAAGGAGTTCACCCCTCTTCGGGGTACATCTCCTTGAGCCTCCATTAATGGACTTGGCTCTCTGGGATTAATTTGTCAAAAATTCTTTTACAAGATGCTGCTCAACTTCAATGGAAAAACAGAATGTACCATTGGGATCAGAACACATAAAAACCCCAAAAATGACTAATAAAACTCTGAAAACGGATCATGGCTCATCCAGGCATGACCTCTTCTACATGTGGCCTAAAGCTTCCCTGAGCTTCCTTGTGGCAAAAACACCTGTAAAAGTCCTCAAAAGCCTCTGAAACCTATCCCAATGTGTTCAAAGCATAACAATTAGCTAAAAATTACTATTCAGTCATAGAAAATAAACTTGGACTCACCAAAACATGTCCTCAATCAATGAGGGCTTCAAGCTCCCTAGAGCTTCCTGAAACTTCAATGGTGAAAAACCTGCATAAGAAGTCTTCAAATGGCTATGAAAATAGTGCCAATGAATTCAGAACGTCCAAAGACCCCTAGCTGGGCTTTTACGACACCTCATTCGGCCAAAAAATGAAGAAGATAGGCCTCCTGCCATTCTCTTCCTTCAAGCTTGTTGTCTCTGGTTCGCCAAAACGCACCTCCTGTATGTTGAACCCAGAACACGCTCCAAAACGCATGCTTAAACCCAGTACACGTGCACAACTGCATAACCGTGCAAATTGTAGGACGGTTAACGGAACTAAAACCCCAACCGCCAAGGTCATGGTCATGTGGTCTTCCATAAGACCATGCACTCAAACAAAAAGGGTTGAGTTTTTGAACCAATGGTTACATGCCACTTGTCGGGTGCATGTTTAAACCGTTTGAAAAACCAAACTCACGTGCGTTGTCCATGTGGTAAGTGGTCACATGGGCGGATATGTGAAACCGGGGGTTGAATGCCACGAAATATGCACACGCACATGTATATACAATGGTCATATGGTTAAAACATATAAAACCGTGGGCTGGGGCTAAGCCCCAGCCCGACCCCGTGCCAACCATATAATAATGTAAACTTAAATATATTTTAACCCATTCATATAATAAGAAACAAAACGTGGTGCGTTGGTTGGTTGGACTTTGTTAAAACACTGCACGGTGGGAGGAGGTCCGGGGTTCGACTCCCACAGACCCATAAAATTTTAAATAACAAACCAATAGCCAATAAAGAGGTGCCACGTGGTAGCCCATGACTGGGCCACATGGCACCATACCATTGACCAAAAATGATGCGATGTGTCACATCATGATTCGTCCAACTATCAACCAATCTGAAACTGCCAATTCATCTCTGCCACGTCACCTCTTCCACGTCAGCGTACGGTCATGCCATGTCAGCTTGTACGGACTGCACAGTCAGCGTCCATTTTTTTACATGTTTGACGATTCGAACAGATCACGATATATCTCACTCCCGACGTCCGTTTGAGACGAAATGAGTTGCGTTGGGTTCGTGATGACGAGGGCTACGCTCTCGTTCGTTTTGAGGCAATTCCGAGAACGTTGATTTTTGAGCTAAAATTTGACTCCTGGTCCAGATTTTGATCAGCAGGAATGCCTCAATCAATGCAATTCCATCCATTATGGCACGGTCCCAATGATTTAATGATGATATTTCTGGCCATAACTGTGGTTCGAGTCGTTCTGGAGCATTGGGCTAACGGTCAGGATGCATCCAACGATCATATTGCTTCACCATGGCGAAGTGCCAATCTTCATTGTTCTTCTATCCCGACGAAGTTCCATTTCTGCAAACCTTCCTTCTGTGAAGTCCTCCTTGGAACTTCTTGTAACTTTTCTATCTTTTCTTTCTTCTTGCTGAGATTTCTAGCTTTCTTTCCTATAATCTGAGTCACTAGTTTCCTCTTTCCATTATTGTTCTTATCTCCTCTTGGCATAGTAAGTTTGCACTGTGGAGGGTCTTACATAGGGTTCGAGGGTAATACTTATTCTCTTTCCAGGGTAGGTGCTCTACTCTCTTGTATAGACAGGTGTTTCAAGTCTTCTTGTGTTCTTTCAACTTCGACGTCCAGATCTTTGGTCCTCAGTAGCTTCGAATGGTCCTCTTGTTCTTCCAGTAATTGTGTTATTCTCCTAGCCATGAAATCCCTTAGTTCTTGATTTTTTTGTTCTAGATCCTTCTCTTCTCATTTCCTTCCTGTCTGATCTTTCTCAATCCAGGTTTTTCCTGGTAAAATAGCAAATGGGGCATTGTTCAAATTTAACGACCTCAAATTCTTCTTCTCTCGAAGTTCCATGAGCACTCATAGATGTATGGGTAAGTCTTCCACATAGGGTTATCATATTTCCTCTAACTAATCCTATTCCTCCTAATGAAGGAACCATAGCAGGCTTTCCCAAAATTTCCCAAGTTCTTTTTGTCATGATATTCATCTGGGTTTCCTCATCCAGAACACAGTCTATGTCAAAGTCTCATATTCGTGTTTCTATGCACTCCTTCTCTCTTAAGATCTCTGATAAGTTGATATCTCTATGATCATTCAGGGTTTCTTTCATTTGTAATAATACAATCTCTGAATCTTTCTGGGGTTCTATCATATCCTTAGTTTCTTAGCTTGTCTCATGGTTTTCTTGTCTCATATTCATCTTTTCAACTTTAGTAATCATTATAGGGGAATCCAAAACTTCATGGCCCATAGCTTTACAGCAAAGACAACTAGGACCTCTACTAGGGCATTCCTTAGCAAGATGTCCTGGTATTATGCAACTATAGCAAATAGTTAATCCTCTATTTCTTTTAAATGACCCCCAACCTTTCCTATACTGTGCATTGGGATCACAATAACTAACCTACAAAAAATTATTTCTAGGATCCTGCATCCATTTGTTATTCCAAACATTCTTTATATGCATAGGAATAACATATCTTGCACTATTCTTATCAGATCTTCTCACATCCAATCTTCTTTCTTCTAGTTGTGCCCTAGTTTTCAGACTAGGACAAAATCTATGAGACATACCTAGATCCATTCTTTTGAAACAAAAATTTTCACTTGTCTTACCTTTCTCATAGCACAAATATTTAAGATCTTACCTCTTTTCTTCAGATCTGATTCCTTTCTTAGCACAGATCTTCGCAGTCAAGTAGAATACTGCACACTAAAGAAACAAATCTACGCATAGAGCTTTATTTTCTTTAGTTCCCAGCAAACACAGTTTCAGGTCCTGGCAAAGGAACCATTTGTTGGCATAGGGGCAGACCCAGGGTTTAGCTCTCCAACAACGCACCAACAAAACCCTAACTACCGACCCTTTTGGCAACACCTGCGAAGAAGATGAACTCACCCGAGGTAGAGACATGGGTGGTTGCAAGACTCAAGTGTCTACAACCTAGCTGGGACACAGATATCTGATTACAACACTTAACAAAGAAATTAGCAGTTAACATTCATCAGTATTTAACCCTTATTCACATCACAAGTCGAAACCCTAGTTATAGAGCAACGTAGTATTCAAAATGATCTAATACATCCAAGCACTTAGCATATACAAATAGATCAGATCTAGAATTCATTCACATTACTAAGCACTAAGCTACTATATCGGATGCATCTAACATATATCACTGCACTAACCATAATTCACATCAATAACATAACAACTATAATGCACAAAGCAACCACAACACATGATATACGTGGTTCACCCCAGTGTGGGACTACATCCACCAACTCTTCTCTTCTTTATTGTCTTCTTTCAACCTTCTACAAGCATAGAGCCACAAGAACCCACTCTGCATAGGACAGGAGATCTGTACGCACCTTGCCAGATCCTTCTTCCCTGAGCTAGGTTACAGGACAAAGCCTATTACAGTCACTTGCACTTAGCCTTGCAAGTTCTCATGCACACAGTATGCACAGAGCTAAATCAATCACATATATCCAATTACTTACATTACCTGCACTCAGCACAATATAGCACTTAGCACCACGTCTCTCTTAGACCTAGTGTTATGTTTCTTACATCGTCTAGCTTTCTATTTATACATTAGAAAAGGGGCCAAGGCATGGGTAAACCCATGGGACGACATTCCATACCCGTTACATAAACCCTAAATCCAAAAATGCCTTAAGAAGGGGTCGAGATCCCGCGATCTCTGCTTCTCCTTGCACTCTGCCTTTGACCAGCCTGTCGAAGTCCCAAAAATGGTCAAACGTGACCAAGGTTCTCCAAAACTTGGTCAAGGGCCAATAGGAGCAGAGTGAATTCAAAAGCGCTGGAGCCAAATACTTTGTTGCAGGAATGCAAGAGCCTCATAATCGGATCAAAGAGCAGTTGAAGAGGAGCAACAATGAATATAAACGCAGACCTTATCAACATAGGAGAAAACTTCAATTTGATGTTGGAGATCAAGTTCTAGCACATCTCAGGAAGGAGAGGTTCCCAAGAGGAACATATAACAAACTAAAGATGAAAAAGATAGGACCGTGCAAGATCCTAAGAATATTTAATGAGAATTCTTATGAGATAAAGCTGCCAGAAGATCAGGGTATAACGCCCATATTCAACATTGTAGACTTGTATCCTTACAGGGAAGATGGAATCGAAGGATCAGAACATCAAAAAGAGATTCATTGGAAAGAGCAAATGCCTGTAGCAGAGAAGCCACAGATGGAGAAGATCGTAGATCTTGGAATTGGTAAGAAGACCAGGAGAAAAACATATTTTGAGTATTTGGTAAAATGGAAAGGATGCCCAATAGAAGATTCCAGTTGTGTAAACAAAATGGATATCCATAAGCATGGAAAGTCAGTGCAAGAGCTCATGGACATGATTCCATGAATTTTTCAACCATAGGAGTATGATGTAGTAGCATCTCCAACAAAGAGCGAGTGGAGGATAGCTAAGTGCACTAGCACACATTTTGAATTAATTTTGAATTAAAGGAGGCGTATCACGCAAATGTTCTAAAAGGATTGTAATTAAATAATATCTTTAATGTTTTGGAGCTGGACGATCCCATGAGGTCGTTGGAGGATGTATTTTCTTTTAATGAAGTCATGTGTCGTACAGATTCGAAGTGTTCAATCTTATCTATTTGTCACAAATATTTATTGTAATAAATCCTAAGTATTTGAATGCTTTTAATTCGATAGGATAGCTCTAGAGTAGTTGGAGGGAAAGGCTCGAAGGGCCCCTCTTGTATAAAGATTTGTATTGTTTCCCATAAGAGGTAGTTGATGATTGATAGATGAAACTATTATTGAGGTTGTTGAATCTATTGTATTGGTTGTTGATAGTTGTTATAGAGGTTGTTGAAGCTTATCAGAGTGCATGAGAAAATGTATATTTTCAGTTGAATGAATATAACAGAGAAGCATTGTCCCAAATTTTTGGTATTGTTGTGTCTATCTAAATGAATGAATGAATGGTAGGCTTTTTGTTTATTTTCAATTCTCTGTTATTTATTGTTCTTGTGTTTATGAATGCATTTATATGGTTGAATGTATGAATCTATGAAGATTTAGATCAGTTTCAATTGTTTCTCTTCTACGAGCAAGTGCAAGTGTGCATTGTGTCCACAAGGTGTTCGTTGACAGAGTCGGTTTCGACTCATAAGCTTAGAAGAGATAACGTGAACTTTATATGTGAAAGGAGTGCATAGTGTCTAGAAGGTGTGCGTGAAAAAGTCCTCTTTGACTAAAAAAGTTCAACAAAGATAGTTTGAGAGTGCGGGTAGGAGGAACCTCTCTCAATTTCGCATTGTTTAGAGGGAACAATAGAGCGTGGAAGGACTATTTCAAGGAGTGCACAATCATCCTTCAAGAGTCGGGATTGAAGGAAGTTGTCTACAAGGAGTGAACGATAGAGTATTTTAACTCAGAAGTTGAGGAAGAGTAGTTAAAGTCATCCACAAAGAAGCTAAGTTGTGGGGGAGGACCTGTTGCAAGGCATGCATAGGCTGAAATTCAACTAAGTGTCGAAGAGAGCACTTTGAGGAGGTAAAAGTTCGAGAGAACAAGTTCAGGAGGGAGAGCGGCGAGAAATATTCAAAGGGCGGAGTCCTTTAAGGTTTCCCAAAACTAACGAGCAAGATCCATCCAGGAGGGATTGGGATCATTCCAGATCGTCAAATCTGGGGAAAGTTGCACAGAGGTTAGCCGTGAAGCACTTCGACATTTCAAAGTTTGGAGTTTTTAAAGTGTCGAGAAGTGGTATCGCCGAAGTCGCGAAGCGAATTCTAATCATTGGTTGCGAGGAGACTTGTGGCATTAGACTAGAAAATGCAGGAGATAGAGGTTCGGAGGAGTTAAGTGTGGATTCGGTGAAATATTTGGGAAGTCGTGAAACCCGAGGTACCGTTGGATCGTCATATCCAGGAAGACACGTGGAAGGGATCCGTGAATTCAGGGAAGAGTTTTCTGGAAGGAGACCAAGATGGGGGTCATGATATTTCCTAAGCCCAGAGTTGCGAAGGGGTTGGCTCGAGTTTATAGCCCGTGGTCAAATAAGAGAAAGAGTCTAGCACGGGGCTAGCACTTGCAAGGCTGGTGTTACCAATCGTCGAAGAGTAGCATCGCGGGTAACCTAGACCTGCAGGTAACATCAAAGGAACCTGTGTGTATTGATTTTTCAGGGTCTGTTGAAGGCTCGAAGAACCAATTCGGTTCAAGGTGTTTGAAGATCCAAGACCGGGAGGTCACAGAATCCCGAGGAGGGAAGGGGGCTACATTAAAGGGGTATGGGATTTTTTGTGAGGCCCTAGCCCTTAGTAGCCTATATATACCCTATTTGAAAGAGAAATCATTTTTTGTACACGATTAGGGCATGAGTTTGAATGAATTTCTAAGTGAGTCAAGATCAAAATGTTTTCCTTTGGTTGGGTCACAAATCACAAATATTCACTTAATGGAATTCCCTAGGACAACTATTTGGTTACTATTAATTGAGTGTACTAGGATTAAAATGTTATTTTTAAATGAGAAGATTGTTACCCTCTTTTTAATTTTCTAATTTTTTTTTTTTCGAAGTGGTTAGGTGGCAACTAAAACAAGTAAAATAATCCTAATGGCCAATGGTAAATTGAAAACAAGAAAATAATCAAATGCTACTTAGGATTACAAGGCTTAACTCAAATTATAACCAGTCGTACCTCAAAGATTAGCAGTTGGAAGTGTGCAAATGGGTGATATGAGCTCCTTTGATTGTGATGGAGATGAGAAATGTTTGAACACTTGTCAGCTTAGACGACAATAATGCGCTCGAAGGGAAACCATACACAATAGAATGAAAATGAAATTTAGTATGAAACATTGTTTATAAAACAAAGTTGACTTTATTGTCACCCTTTTACTCTTTAAAAAAAGGTCATTTATGGTTCATCTCGCACACTTGGGAACTTTATTTTTGTGTGATAAATGTGTTAACAACCAACTTATTATATTTTTTTCAATTTTGCGGTTTATTGCACCTGAAAGAACTTTTATTTGATGCAATAGTATGTTGATATTGTGCCATAGGAAGTTTTCATTTGATGTTGCAAAGGAAGAACATCGTATCATTGCAATATTTTGAGCTTTGCAATATAACACATGGTTAAAACTTGAATGTTGTGAATCATTCGCATGAAAAAAAATTATTCTTTTGATATATCACATGGATTGAAACTTTCCAAAACTGTGATATGTTGCAATGAAAATCTAGTTTATGAATTGTATAATGATAAAAAAAAAATTTCATTCATGTGATGTGTTGCAACAAGTTAATTTTCATGATTTCAATGTATTGTAATTGGAGAAAATTATAACATTGCAATATGCTAAAACTTTTTCAAATTTTCATTAAGTCATTTTTTTTTCTAAGCCTTTTACATCACAAACATCTGAATTTTCTTTCATTGCATCGTGTTGCATCAAAACATATTTTGATTGTGTTGTGTTGCACATAAAGACATTTTCTAAAATTGTGATATAACAATATTTCTAAGATATGATAAGAAGAATTTGTTCAATGGGAGTTAGATCAGAAGATTAAAAGCAATTGGAAATTTGATGGGATCTTGAAAAGAGTCTAAGACTTATTCAAAATGAAAATTCTTCCAAGTCATGAAAATCATCTTGAAAGACTAGACTTTTCATGACAAAGACAAAAAAGGAGAGGCCCCAATCCTTTTTTTCCTTTGTCATGTGACAAAGACAACAAATGTATTAGGAAGTTGTTGCTTTCTCAACACCACCCGACAAAATCCCTTCGACTTCTTATCCTTTTGTCCTTGTCTTAGATGCTTGGAGGGTGGTGTCTATGAAGCATTGGTCCTAGTTGGTCATGGTGGCTGCATCAATGATGTCAAGGGTGGAATTGTCTATCTAATAATTTCTTATCGACAACTTCTTTATTGATGTCCTTCTTTGTTTTGACTTTACTCTATCGATGATTATGTTATCGACAACTTCTTTATTGATGTCCTTCTTTGCTTTGTCTTGGCCTATCTCTTGGTTAGGGTTTGGACTATATGATCAACTCTTGTTTGATGTGCTATCCTTGGGGAAAGGTGTGCTACCCTTTGTTTGGCTATCTAGCCTAGGGTTTGCTTCCGGAATGATTCTCAGTCAAGGTTAAGGTGTTCGGAGGGTGGCTTCGGCCTATGGTTGGGTGACAATAGTGATATTGTAAATGGTAAAATGAGCACATCCATTATATTCTAACAAAGGGGGAGGTTGGATATCATGTACAAGAGGTTTCTTTCCACCTAAACAATGAATTCACCTGAATTCGAGTGGTTTCCCTTGATCATGGGATCAATATCAATGATTTTGTAGGTTAAGGATAAATGATCTAGGAACTCAACACAATCCACTCATCTAGAAAACAATCACATCAATGGGAAAGACATCTAAATGATTAGAAATGTGTTGCATAGATTCCTTTGGACTTAGAAAAACCCCATACCCCTTGATGTTATGGTATGTAGGAACACCAACTCTATATCTTGATATACCTTGGGTTGGCTAGCTACACATCCAATTATGGGATTCCTCTACAAAGAATATATTTTTCCACTCTAGCACCTGATGAATACCCCTAATTAGTCAGGTGCCACATCCATATGTAAATTCCCAAATGCCCAAAATAATTTTCCAAGATCAAGCAATGGGAATTAGTATCCCTAATTGGTCAAGTACATCCACAATGTCATCTACTCACTTATATGTGCTAGAGAAATTACGATTCCTAGTTAAACAAATGTCATCTTCGAAAAGTTTCACTTCTTCTTATTCAACTACAACATGTTATCTTTCAATGTTTCCAACACTTACTTCAAAAGGATGAAATGTTCCTCTTGTGTATCATTCTATATGAGTATGCCATACAAATACAGAAACATGAAAATTTCTGTGAAATAACTTGGAACCTCATTCATGTAATATTTTGGGCCAACATTTATATCATGGGCCTATTATAGTATGTCTAATTCAACCACTTGTTAACAACAAATTGATGATTCTTTTAAATAAACAATAATAAAATAGGCATATCTCTTTTTCTAGCACATTCAAGACAACTAAATATATGCAATACAATATAATCTTAAATTAACAATAATCACTCATTTGTTCCCAATATGCACTACATAATTCCTCTTCTTGATGTAAACCACATATTTCATTTATGATATACAAGAAAATATTGAGGAAACATGCACTTGTGATTTTTTTCCCCCTAACCAATGTGCTCCCAAAGATGTTAGAAATACCCCATTCTTAGGGGCCTCAAGATCAAGCACTAGGATAGGTTCTCTCAAACACACTAACAATTGTCCCCAAAACCAATAGGCAATGAGATACCAACAAGAAATGCAGA
>ML836086.1:23431-41381 GCA_009831015.1 Picea engelmannii
CAATAGGCAATGAGATACCAACAAGAAATGCAGAAGACCACAAACTTGAAACTAGTGGAAAGGGTTCACTAGAAAAATATCAACACATTTGGCCCACAAGCTATGGTGTGAATACAAATAAATTTTCCCACTATTTTCTTCATTTCCACTATAAGTGCTCACACATCCAACTACGAACTATAAAATTTCAAACCCCACCCAGTTTCAAGTCTCGCTGATTTTAATCAGTGTTTAATGCCCAAAACCCAGTTTTATGGCAGCCATAAAAAATAAGCATATAAGAAACATTTTCAGAACTGAAACATGAGGATTATGAACATCATTTAATGAAGAAATAAAATTTTATCAGCGGCACAATATTTGGAAAATAGTTGCACATATATTTTTGGTCAACAGTGACCCTGGAAAAACCCATAGAGGGAAAACCAGTGAGAGGATTTTTTATTATTCAGAGCTTCAGAGAAAAATTATTTTACAATAGTCTTATTCTCAACAAAAAATACACAAACTTATTTCAGAAATTTCTTGAGCAAAACTCCTTCAAAACATCCCCAAACTGCTCCTGGATTTCTATGCAAGAAATTCGTACTGTTGTACGACTGTCACAACATTAAATGTTGTATGAACTGTCTAGAAAATCATGTCCTCTTTTATGGGTTTGTTGTACAAATTTTCAGCAGTAAATTCACCTCGAATATTATTCCATGATGCCTTGAAATGTGTGTTGTCTCTCTGTTTTACGGACTATCCTCTTTTCCAGTTGTATAGCCTCCCAAAATATGTATCATACGGCCTCAATAAATTTGTTGTACCTTGACTCAAAAATTGTGCCAAAAATCAACAGTACAGACTCCCAAAAATTCATACAGTATGGCCAAATAACTATTTTGTACCTTCACCTCAATTTTTGTGTTGTACCTTACCTCGGAATGTGTGTCAATGCTCATCATCTTCCTCCTTCTCAAGCTCTACCTCTCTCTCTTCTCATGCTCTCTCTAAAATGAATGAACAACCCAACAATGGGTGCGCCCTCCTACCCTAATTGACTCAATGGAGGTAGGTGAATGGTTTCCTAATCCAATGATGGAGATTGGATTAGATGAGTGGATGAGATTGAGTGTCCATTCACTCACCCCCTTTACTTAAGTCATAAAGTAACCTTTTAATTTATCTCTCATAAATTAAATGAATAGGGTCAACATTAAGCACTTTCTCACCCCTTATGTGCCTAGGTGATGAGAAACACTTGTCTAGATGATTTTTAATTATTTTAACACTCCCTCTTACCGAGTAAAGTGTTACTCACCACTCCAAGCTTGTCCCTGAATAATACAAACTTGTCTTTTCCCAAGGCTTTGGTGAGTATGTTCGCAACCTGATCATATGTAGATATGTATTGTACCTCAATTTCTCCTCTCTAAACATAATCCCAGATGAAGTGATATTGAATCTCAATGTGCTTAGACCTGTCGTGAAAAAATGGATGCTCAGAGAGTTTAATAGAACTCCGATTGTCATAGTAAATCATAGTGGGTCTCAACTGCACACCAAATAATCCCACCAACAACTTGTGAATCCAAAGGGCCTCACAACTGGCCTAACTGTAAGCCATATACTCAGCCTCTGCAGAACTCAAAGCCATTGAATTTTTCTTCCGACTGAACCAAGACACTACCGTTGATCCCAATCTGAAACAACATCCAGAAGTACTCTTCCTGTGTTAGGGTCCTAACCTGCACATAGGTAGATCAATATATTCGGATGTAATAAAAGGTCAATATTAATAAGGCCTTTCAATAAAATAGAATAAGGCGGATGTAAGAAGACCTAATAGAAGCTTCTGCTTCTAGAAGGATATTCCTCTAGATGCTTCTCTTGATAGACATATTTAGTATAAATAAGGGTCAAGGGTATGAAAACCCTAGCTTGGAGATTATTGTAACAAAGCATTGCTCGATTGGAGGTTTCCCCCTCGAAGAGGCCCGTGAACATTGCTTTCTGAATCAAAGTGTTATTTCTGTTGTTATTCTTATATCATTTATGTGTTATTGTGGAGATTATTGTAACAAAGTGTTTCTCGACTGGAGGTTTCCCCCTCGAAGAGGCCCATGAACATTGCTTTCTGAATCAAAGTCCTATTTGTGTTTTTATTCTTATATCATTTATGTGTTATTGAATCTGTCTTTGCATCACTCTGCACCAAACTGAAGATCCATACAGATGACCCTTTCTTTGGTGCACCTCCAAAGACTGAAGGTGAACATTCCTCCCATTCCCATACCTTTCATCCCCGTCACTTTCAACGTGACCTACGCCTTCCGCGGGTGGATGTGACCAAATTTGATGGCTCAGACCCCACTGGTTGGGTAACCCAAATGGAACATTATTTGTCTTTATACAACATTACAGATGACTTGGACAAACTCTGGTATGGTGTTCTCCATCTAGATCAAGAACGTTGGAAATGGTGGAAATGGATAAAAACTTCCCGTCAAGGGTATATTGCTTGGACCCAATTTGTGATTGAGGTTTATGAACGCTTTGACATGGACACCAACCATTTGGGCCATTTCACAAAGTTGAAACAATCAGGAACAACAGAAGACTTCGTAGCTGCCTTTGAGCGCCTGGCTTTTCGAACAGAGGGCATGACTGATGCTTTCTTTTGAGAGTGTTTTATCAGCGGCCTCAAGGATGAGATTCGGGCCCATGTCCTCATGGCTCAATCCTCGAGTTGGGTGGAGGCTAATAAAAGAGATAAAGAAGCACAACAGGTTGTATCCTCTCAAAATCAAAAACCCTCCTTTATCCCTCGCCCTAAACTCATAAATCCCACTACTCCCTCCGCCCCATTAAAGATCCAAAAATTAACCAGGGATGAAATGGTTGAATGCCAACTCAAAGGCCTTTGTTATAATTGTGATGACAAATATTTCCCAGGCCACAAGTGTAAGGAAGAAACTATTTTTATGGACATCTCTGAGGATATTTCGGAAGAGGATGTTGAAACTCCCCTTATGTCTGAGTCACCTGAAATCACTAACATAATCACTCCCTCAGACCCTCCCGAAGTGGAACCGGTCATTTCCCTCAATGCTCTCACTGGATTCTCCGCTCCCCAAACCCTCAAGTTAATCGATTACATCAAGCATCGGAAGGTCATCATTCTGGCTGATAGTGGAAGCACCCATAATTTTATTCATCGCCACATTGCCCAAGAAACTCATTGATACATCCATGATGTCAACAATTTCCAAACCATGATTTCCTATGGTGGTTTCATGAAATGTGGAGGGCGTTGTGAAAATGTGCATCTTCAAATTGGTGACTACCACCTAAAATCCCATATGTTTTCTATCGACATGGGTGGTTGTGACATTGTGTTGGGTGCAGACTGGCTAAGAACTCTGGGTCCCATTCTCATGGATTTTAAGGCATTAACCATGCAATTCGACCAGGAAAGCCACCAATATAAATTCCAAGGCATCATTGTTGGTTAACCTGAGGTCATTAGTTCCCATCGCATGGAAAAGCTGCTCAAAAAAGGTCATTTTGGTGTCATTGCCCAACTCCATGCCATACAAGCAACAGAGACACCCCCGGTGCCGCAAGACCTCCAAGCCCTCCTTTGTAAACATCAAAGGGTATTTTCCACTCCTCAAGGACTCCCTCCTTCCCACGGTGTTCATGATCATTCCATTCCCCTTGTACCCGGAAGCCTTCCTCCCAATATTCGTCCGTATCACCACCCCTTTTCACAAAAAAATGAAATTGAGAAAATGGTCCAGGAACTCCTTAATGCAGGTGTTATCTGCCCTAGTACGAGCCCTTACTCTTCTCCTGTAGTCATGGTACTAAAGAAATAAGGTTCTTGGAGAATGTGTCTTGACTTTCGTGCCCTCAACAAAATGACCATTAAAGACAAATTTCCCATTCCTGTCATTGATGACCTCCTGGATGAATTAAGTGGCGCCCAATTCTTTACTAAACTTGATCTTCACTCGAGCTATCACCAGATACGTATGAAAGAGGCACACATTCCCAAGATGATCTTTCAAACTCATGAGGGCCACTATGAGTTTTTGGTCATGCCCTTTGGCTTGTGTAATGCCCCCTCCACCTTCCAAAGCCTCATGAATCATGTCTTTCATCCCTTTCTCCATCATTTTGTCTTAGTTTTCTTTGATGATATCCTCATCTATAGAAAAACCTGGATAGACCATCTTATTCATGTGGATCGAGTTCTCCATCTACTCTCTCAGCACCAACTTTTCCTGAAACAGTCTAAATGTGCTTTTGGTGCCTCAGAAGTAGAATACTTGGGTCATCTGGTTTGCAAGGATGGTGTCAGGGTGGATCCGAAAAAGATTGAATCTATGCAAGAATGGCCGCACCCAAAGACTCTCAAAAGATTGTGTGGATTTATGGGCTTAATAGGGTATTATCACAAGTTTGTTAAGAATTATGGAAAGATTTCAACACCTCTCACTGCTCTCCTAAAAATGAACTCTTTCACTTGGACTCCAGCCGCTACTCAAGCTTTTCAAACCTTGAAGACGGCCATGTGCACCACTCTGGTTCTAGCCTTTCCTGATTTCACAAAGACATTTGTGTTGGAATGTGATGCCTCAAGGAAAGGAATTGGTGTTGTCCTTATGCAAGAGGGTCAACCCTTGGCATTCACCAACAAGCAACTATCTAAAAGGAATCTGGGAAAACCCATTTATGAAAAGGAAATGTTGGCTATTCTGCATGTCCTTGATCTGTGACGCCCTTATCTCTTGGGGCAAAGTTTCCAAATTAAGATATACCATCAAAGACTCAAGTACTTTCTGGAACAATGCATTTCCTCCTCGAAGCAACAAAAATGGGTGACTAAGCTCTTTGGCTATGATTATGAGATCATTTACAAGAAGGGAAAAGATAATGTGGTGGCGGATGCACTGTCCCAAAAATATGAAGAAGAAGGATCCCTTTTTTCTCTTTCCTTCATTGTACCAGATTGGCTCCAAGCTGTGCGCGAGGAATGGCTACAAGATCCCAAAAGTTCGCATCTGATCTAGCAATTGCAGACCAATGCTCTAGCTCCCCCAGGGTACTCTTGGCTCAAGGATGAGCTTCGATACAAAGGTTGTTTTTATTTAAGAAAATAATCAAATCTTAAATCCACGGTACTTTTTGAGCTTCATGCTACACCCACAGTGGGGCACTCCGGGTTCACCAAAACCTATGACAGGGTCAAACATTCTTTTTCCTGGGATGGTATGAAACAGGACATCCGTAATTTTGTCGCTGAATGTGAGGTGTATCAACACAACAAGGGAGAAACAGTCAAATATCCGGGCACACTACAACCGCTTCTGATTCCACCTGCTATTTGGAAGGATATATCTATCGACTTTATTACCGGATTACCCAAATCAGGAAATAAATCAATCATAATGGTGGTTGTGGATCGCCTTTCCAAGTATGCTCATTTTTGCGCTCTTCAACACCCATTTGTTGCATCCACGGTGGCTCAAATTTTCATGGACCAGGTCTTCACGCTTCATGGCATGCCACACTCTATTGTTTTTTATCGTGACCCAACTTTCACAAGAAATTTTTGGCAAGAACTATTTAAGCTACAGGGCACCCAATTGCATCTCAGCACAGCTTATCATCCCCAGACTGATGGTCAAACGAAAGTTGTCAACAAGCGTTTGGAAACATATCTGAGGTGTTTTTCCTATGAAAATAAAAATCAGTGGGCTCAATGGTTACCCTTAGCTGAATGGTGGTACAACACTTCCTACTATACAACTACACGCATGACTCCTTTTGAAGTGGTATATGGACAGAAGCAACCTTCAGTTCTCTCATACTTACCGGGTACCTCGAAGGTCCAAGCGGTTGACCAAACACTTACAGTTCGAGAGGATATTCTTCATACCCTTAAAGAGAACTTGGTCATGGCACAAAATCGCATGAAGAAATAAGCAGATTAAGGTCGCTCTGAACATCAATTTGCAAAAGGAGATCAGGTGTTTCTACGACTTCAACCATACAAGAAAACTTCCCTCAAGGCCGAGCATTTTCAGAAGCTAGCGCCAAAATTTTATGGTCCTTATATAGTTCTCAAGCGTGTGGGACAAGTCGCCTATCAGTTAGCTCTGCCCAGTCATTCGAAGCTACATCTTGTTTTTCATGTTTCATGCTTAAAGAACGTGATTGGAACTAAGTGCCAAATTCAAACCAACCTTCCTGACTTATCTGAAGAAGGATCCATTTGGCTACAGCCAGAAGCAGTTTTGGACCAGCGTGAGCGTTGCCTGCATCAGAGAACCATCAAGGAAGTGCTAGTCCAGTGGAAAGATACAACTCTAGCAGATGCCACTTGGGAACCAACTACCATTCTGTAGCAGTTTCCACATCTCAAGCTTTGATGACAAGGTTGTTTTTAAGGGGGTAGACATGTTTGGGTCCTAACCCACACATAGGTAGATCAATATATTCAGATGTAATAAAGGTCAACATTAATAAGGCCTTTCAATAAAATAGAATAAGGCAGATGTAAGAAGACCTAATAGAAGCTTCTGCTTCTAGAAGGATCTTCCTCTAGATGCTTCTCTTGATAGACATATTTAGTATAAATAAGGGTCGAGGGTATGAAAACCCTAGCTTGGAGATTATTATAATAGAGCACTGCTCGACTAGAGGTTGCCCCCTCGAAGAGGCCCGTGAACATTGCTTTCTGAATCAAAGTGCTATTTCTATTGTTATTCTTATATCATTTATGTGTTATTGTGGAGATTATGTTGGTTATATTACTGTTATTCTGCCATTTCTAGCATTTTATTTATGTTATGCATACTTTTTATATCTGGTATATTACATCCTATCACCGATACATCCTACCCAATCTCGATCTGTATAGCCGACTAATCGAACTCCATCCCCTCTCAAATAGTCCAGACCATAATCCACTGTACCAAAACTATACATGAGCACATGTTTTGTTGCACAGTTGAACAGTTCATACTATTGACCAGGTATGAGGGAAGAAGTAAAAACGTTTGTGAACAAATGTAAGATTTTCCAGTATGCAAAGGGAAAGAGACAGAATATTGGGTTGTATCAACCATTTCCTATTCCAAAGAGGCCTTGGGATGCGATAAGCATGGATTTTGTGTTGGGATTGCCAAGGACACAAAGATGAAGTGATTCCATATTTGTGGTAGTTGAGAGATTTTCAAAGATGGCACACTTTATCCCATGCCAGAATACTAGTGATGCAACGCATGTTGCTAACTTGTTTTTCAAGGAAGTTGTGAGACTTCATGGATTTCCTAGGAGTATTGTCTCAGACAGGGATACCAAATTTGTCGGTCATTTCTGGAGGACATTGTGGAAGAAACGGGGAACATAATTGTCCTTTAGTTCTGTGTTTCACCCTCAAACAGATGGACAGACTCAGGTGGTGAATCGGAGTTTGGGAGATTTGATGAGAACTTTGGTCACTAAAAATCATAGTCAGTGGGATCAGATTCTAGCACAAGCAGAGTTTGCATACAATGGCTCAGTAAATAGAAGTACCAGAAAGAGACCATTTCAGATAGTATATGGAATGAAGCCAAGGGGAGTGTTAGAGTTAAGAGATTTGGAGTTGTTAGCACAAGGGAAGACCCAGGGTTCAACTCTCCAACAATGCACCAACAAAACCCTAACTACTGGCTCTTTAGACAACACTTGCGAAGCAAATGAAGTCTCACCTGAGGTAGAGGCAGAGGTGGTTGTAGGAATCAAGTGTCTACAACCTAGCTAGGACACAGATATGTGATTACAACACTTAACAGAGCACTTATAAGTTAACATTCATTAGTATTTAACCCTTATTCACATCGCAGGTCGAAACCCTAGTTACAGAGCAACGCGATATTCAACAAGATCTAATACATCCAAGCACTTAACATATACAAATAGATCAGATCTAACATTCATTCACATTACGAAGCACTAATATATTATATCAGATGCATCTAACATATATCACTGCACTAAGCATAAATCACATCAATAACATAAAAACTATAATGCACAAAGAAACCACAACACAGGATATATGTGGTTCACCCCAGTGTGGGGATACATCCACCAACTCTTCTCTTCTTTATTGTCTTCTTTCAATCTTATACAAGCACGGAGCCACAAGAATCCACTCCGCATAAGACAGGAGATCTGCGCGCACCTTGCCAGATCCTCCTTCCCCGAGCTAGGTTGCATCACAAAGCCTCTTTATAGTCACTTGCACTTATCCCTACAAGTTCTCATGCAGACAGTATGCATAGAGCTAACTCAATCACATAGATCTAATTACTTACATTACTTGCACTCAACATAATATAGCACTTAGCACCACGTCTCTCTTAGACCTAGTGTTATGTTTCTTACATCGTCTAGATTTCTATTTATACATTACAAAAGGGGCCAAGGCATGGGTAAACCCATGGGCTGACATCCCATACCCGTTACATAAACCCTAAACCCAAAAATTCCCTAAGAAGGGGTCGAGATCCCGCGATCTCTGCTTCACCTTGAGCTCCTCCTTTGACCAGCCTGTTGAAGTCCCAAAAATGGTCAAACGTGACCAAGGTTCTCCAGAACTAGGTCAAGGGCCAATAGGCCCCCAACACTCACCCGTGACTTGTCCCGAGTCACTTTGATCTGGGTAACTCTGCCTCAAATTCCTCGAGCTTGGCTCGAGCTGCCTCGACCTGTTGCTTCGCCAGAGCCTCCTGCTCGGAGAACTCTTGAATAATCTTCTTTGTCATAGGTTCTTCCAAGCATTGTTCCATTGTGGTGACCACTTGTTCCTGTTCTGCACCTCTTCCTTCAATTTCCTCAAAAAGTATGCAAGTTACATCCTGCACTAGCTGGAGTCATTGAGTCACTTCCATGACCTTACTCTGGATGGCATGGACCTTTTTTTGAACCATGCGTTGTTCCTGGCATCGTTTCATCCTCTCAACCGCTGGTAGTGGATTCAACTATGCTTGCACCTTTATTGCTTACTGCTTGGCCTCCTGAAGTTGTGACTCCAATGTCCATAGTTCAAGGTCCTCTGCAAGGCACTCATAATTCTATGCACTTTGAATACTGATTTTTTTACATTCTAAGGCCAATGCCTTGATTCTCTAGATTGTGCTCCAGGCATTTTCTTCTCTCTGATCTCACACTTCCTGCAGAGTGCTTGGCACTTCTTATAACTCCAGTTCTTCTATCCTCTGTTGGATTTGTTGAATGGCTTCATCAAGATTCCCTACTTGGCTTTCCACTGGGTCTTCTTCCATATGTTCTAAGCCCGTCACAGAGCGAGGTGCTCTAGTGACTGGTTCTTTAACTCCAATATGCTCGGCAAGCAATTGTTCCTTCTCCTTCTGGATCTGCGCTCTATCCTCTCCAAACTTGGCTTGGATGTTGTCTTTTTCGTGTTATGCAATCCGACATTGTTCTCTGGCTTCCTCTTTTGCTCTCTTTAAGGCCTCTTTGGCCTACTCTTTTTCTTCCTGAACACGACGAAGGAGAGCTTCAGTCACATATGCTATTCAGCGTAGTTGGGCAGGTTCATCTCCCAACTTTGTTCCTTCTGATGATGGGGGTGCAGTAGACACTGCGCGACTGGAGTAGAGGGCTCGTTGTACCCCTTTCATCTCTGCTTCAATTATTTCACACATGGTCTCTTGTTTGGATTCATTGCATTGTAAGATGTCTTCTGAGGTATCTGAGACAACGGCGATGAGGAAATCTATGTCATCCATAGTTAGCATAGTCTGCATCTGTGGTTTAGTAGCTTTGGACTTCTTCTGCGATGTAGGTTTCGTGGGGGGGAACTTTCTTTTCTTGGAGGTCTTAGCTTCATCTTTAGGATCCCTAGGCGGTACTACTTCTCCTTGTTTTTGCTTGTCTTCTTCTCCTTTGTCCTCTTCTTTGTCTACTTTGTCATCACTTCCCCCTCTAGGTGAGTCTGAAGCAGTCTCTTCTGATGCAATGTTCAGGTCCTGTACCTCTTCCTTTTTCTTCCTTCTACTACTGTTGAGTGCATCATACTCTTCGCAAGTAACCACCAAACTTCCAATGAGGTCGGGGTCAGACAATTATGCTTGGTCGACTGGTATAAGGAACTCTACAGGCCATTCCTCAGTGTTTTCTTCCATGTTGTCATCTATGAGTTTATAGTAACTCTACAGCTCCTCTTTATGTTCGTCTCCACGCGAAGTGATATAAATAAAATGTCTATCTGCGTGGAACTTCACAAATGGTCTGAACCTATGCAAGATGTTCGACATCATCCAAGGGAAAGACTCAATATCCCTCTTCAATTGCGGGTAGTAGGTGTGGAACACTATGTTTGATTGCCATTGTTTCTCTATGTCGCTCTAATACCAGAGCGTGCTGAACTTCATAGCTAAGGGTTCTGATGGCTCAATCTCAGGGAAGGTCGCACCTTCCGAAATTTCCCAAGAAATGAAAGCGATGAGGATTAGCAGCCAACTGAAGTGGAAATCGTATCCCTGATCCTGAGCTTCGTGGAAGTCTTTCTCTAACTGGTTGACGAGGTAGCTCACCCAGTTCATTTGTATCCCTTCCATGCATTTCCCGCGAGGTCAACAATGAACCCTATGACCTACATGGGTCTGCTCTTCCTTACTATCTTACCAACGATCAACTGGCAGGCTAGGCGCATTGTGCCATTCTGAAAGGAGGATACCTTGTAGCCTCGCTTCCCCTTTTCCACATCGCCATAGGTATCTTTAATTTTCTGTGCTAGGGCGTGATATGCATCCTTCCCTAGATAAAATTCTTGTGGGTCTAGTCCTTGCATGCTTAATCCAGTGATATGATGGATCAACGATGTATCTACAGTGATGCGTCTGTCCAATCACATATAACCTCCATGGAAGCAAGACAATGTGAGTTTAATGCACACGTTAACCTCCTGACGCCTTCCAAAGTGTGGTATCTTCATCATGTTTAGGATAGTGGACCTCGTGATGTCCATAGTCAATGGCTGGGGGATGATATTCGACTTCTTCCCTTTGGTCCTGGTTAAATACTTTTATGGGGCGAGCATTCCATGGTTCTTGCAATCTCCCAAGTTGAATTCATTGATCTTCAAGGTCATGATTTTCCCTAACTGAGGTCCTACTGTGCGTATCCCCTTCGGGAGGTATGCAGTAATCAAGGTGTAGTCAAAGTCCCTCGGGACACTGTCATGGCTCACCGTGCCAACTAGAGGTGGGATATAATCAGGCATGATAGATGGGATGAGCTTCGCATTTGCCAAGTCATCACGATGCTTGGTTCATTTCTTTATCGCAACTCGGGATGGTCCAAATCCACAAGAAGTCGACGGGGATGCTTGCACTCCTCTCGTCGACGAGGCTTGGACTCTTATGGACATGACCTTCTCAGCCATGAGGTATATGAGGATCTCTTCGATGGATTTCTCTACTTCGTTGAAGTCACCCGACATGCACGCTCGAGATCAAGTATCTCAGATCAGTGATCAAATACTCAATGTAATAGAATGGGTGGCAAGGTCTCAAATAGGTATAGCACGAAAGAAAGTAGTTCTCTATAATGGGATCGAATAATCACAATCGGAAAAAGTGTTCTTAGTGAAACGCTCGATGTGATAAATATACAACGTCGTAATGGACTCCTCCAATGGGAAAGAATGCCTCAATCAATACAATTCCATCTGTTATGGCATGGTGCCAATGGTTTAATGATGATATTTCTGGCCATAATTGTGGTTCGAGCCGTTCTGGAGCGTCGGGCTAACGGTCGGGACACCTCCAACGATCATATTGCTTCACCATGGTGAAGTGCCAATCTTCATTGTTCTATTATCCTGATGAAGTTCCATTTATTCAAACCTTCCTTCTGTGAAGTCCTCCCTGGAACTTCTTGTAACTTTTCTATCTTTGCTTTCTTCTTGCTAAGCTTTCTGGCTTTCTTTCCTGTAATCTGAGTCACTGTTTTCCTCTTTCCATTATTTTTCTTATCTCCTCTTGGCATAGTAACTTCGCACTGTGGAGGGTCTTACATAGGGTTCGAGGGTAATACTTCTTCTCTTTCTGGGGTAGGTGATCTACTCTCTTGTACAGACAGGTGTTTCAAGTCTTCTTGTCTTCTTTCAAATTCGACGTCCAGATCTCTGGTCCTTAGTAGATTCGAATGGTCCTCTTTTTCTTCCAGTAAGTGCATTATTCTCCTAGCCATGAAATCCTTTAGTTCTTTCTTTTTATGTTCTAGATCCTTCTCTTCTTGTTTCCTTCATGTCTGATCTTTCTCAATCCAGATTTTTCCTAGTAAAATAGCAAATGGGGCGATGTTCAAATTTAACGATCTCAAATTCTTCTTCTCTCGAAGTTCCATGAGCACTCATAGATGTATGGGTAAGTCTTCCACATAGGGTTATCATATTTCCTCTAAATAATCCTATTCTTTCTAATGAAGGAACCATAGCAGGCTTTCCCAAAATTTCCCAATTTCTTTTTGTCATGATATCCATCTGGGTTTCCTCATCCAGAACACAGTCTATGTCAAAGTCTCAGATCCGTGTTTCTATGCACTCCTTCTCTCTTAAGATCTATGATAAGTTGATATCTCTATGATCATTTAAGGTTTCTTTCATTTGTAATAATACAATCTCTGATTCTTTCTGGGGTTCTATCATATCCTTAGTTTCTTAGTCTGTCTCATGGTTTTCTTGTCTCATATTCATCTTTTCAACTTTAGCAATCATTCTAGGGCAATCCAAAACTTCATAGCCCATAGCTTTACAACAAAGACAACTAGGACCTCTACCAGGGAATTCCTTATCAATATGTCATGGTATTATGCAACTATAGCAAAGAGTTAATCCTCTCTTTCTTGTAAATGACCCCCAACCTTTCTTGTACTGTGCACTGGGATCACAGTAACTAACCTACAAAAAATTATTTCTAGGATCCTGCATCCATTTGTTATTCCAAACATTCTTTATATGCATAGGAATAACATATCTTGCACTATTCTTATTAGATCTACTCACATCCAATCTTCTTTCTTCTAGTTGTGCCCTAGTTTTCAGACTATGACAAAATCTATGAGACATACCTAGATCCATTCTTTTGAAAAAAAAAAAATCACTTATATTAACTTTCTCATAGCATAAAGCTTTAAGATCTTACCCCTTTTCTTCAGATCTGATTCCTTTCTTAGCACAGAACTTCGCAGTCAAGTAGAATATTGCACACTAAAGCAACAGATCTACGCATAGAGCTTTCTTTTCTTCAGTTCCCAGCAAACACAGTTTCAAGTCCCAGTAAAGGAACCATTTGTTGGCACAGGGGCAGACCCAGGGTTCAGCTCTCCAACAACGCACCAACAAAACCCTAACTACCGACCCTTTTGGCAACACCTGCGAAGCAGATGAAGTCTCACCCGAGGTAGAGGTAGGGGTGGTTGCAGGACTCAAGTGTCTACAACCTAGCTGGGACACAGATATGTGATTACAACACTTAACAGAGAAATTAGCAGTTAACATTCATCAATATTTAACCCTTATTCACATCACAGGTCGAAACCCTAGTTACAGAGCAGTGCAGTATTCAACAAGATCTAATACATCCAAGAACTTAGCATATACAAATAGATCAGATCTAGCATTCATTCACATTACTAAGCACTACGCTACTATATCAAATCCATCTAACATATATCATTGCACTAAGCATAATTCACATCAATAACATAACAACTATAATGCACAAAGCAGCCACAACACAGGATATGCATGGTTCACCCCAATGTGGGGATACATTTATCAACTCTTATCTTCTTTATTGTCTTCTTTCAACCTTCTACAAGCACAGAGCCACAAGAACCCACTCCGCATAGGATAGAAGATCTGCGCGCACCTCGCCAGATCCTCCTTCCCCGAGCTAGGTTACAGGACAAAGCCTCTTTATAGTCACTTGCACTTAGCTTTGCAAGTTCTCATGCACACAGTATGCACAGAGCTAACTCAATCACATATATCAAATTACTTACATTACTTACACTCAACACAATATAGCACTTAGCACCACGTCTCTCTTAGACCTAGTGTTATGTTTATTACATTGTCTATCTTTCTATTTATACATTACAAAAGGGGCCAAGGCATGGGTAAACCCATGCGCTGACATCCCATACCCGTTACATAAACCCTAAACCCAAAAATGCCCTAAGAAGGGGTCGAGATCATGCGGTCTTCGCCATGGATGATTTTAGGGGCTAAATTTCGCTCATGGGCTAATTTTCCATGGTTTTTCCAAAATCGAGATTCGCTATTTTAAAAATGATTCACCCAAATTCTATAGGATAAAATTATTTTACCTTAAAAATCGCCGAAATTTTATAAAAACTACATAAAATCTGTAGAAATTTGAATATTTTTATAAAAACATCGCCTATCATTTACAGTTGGCATATGAAGGATTAGTAAGATTCGCCAAGGTTTCTACATTTTAAAATAAATTTCCATCCTTAAAATCATCCCTGATCTTCGCTTCGCCTTGCGCTCTGCCTTTGACCAGCCTGTCGAAGTCCCAAAAATGGTCAAACGTAACCAAGGTTCTCCAAAACTTGGTCAAGGGCCAACAGGAGCAGAGTGAATTCAGAAGCGCTGGAGCCAAATACTTTGCTGCAGGAATGCAAGAGCCTCATAATCGGATCAAAGAGAAGTTGAAGAGGAGCAGCAGTGAATATAAATGCAGACCTTATAAACATAGGAGAAAACTTCAATTTGATGTTGGAGATCAAGTTCTAGCACATCTCAGGAAGGATAAGTTCCCAAGAGGAACATATAACAAACTAAAGATGAAAAAGATAGGACTGTGCAAGATCCTAAGAATATTTAATGAGAATTCTTATGAGATAGAGTTACCAGAAGATCTGGGTATATTTCCCATATTCAACATTGTAGACCTGTATCCTTACAGGGAAGATGGAATTGGAGGATCAGAAGATCATAAAGAGATTCATTGGAAAGAGCAGATGCTTGTAGTAGAGAAGCCGTAGATGGAGAAGATCGTAGATCTTGGAATTGGTAAGAAGACCAGGAGAAAAACATATTTTGAGTATTTGGTAAAATGGAAAGGACGCCTAATAGAATATTCCAGTTGTGTAAACAAAATGGATATTCAGAAGCATGGAAAGTCGGTGCAGGAGCTCATGGACAGGATTCCATGAATTTTTCAGCCATAGGAGTATGATGCATGAGCATCGCAAACAAAGCACAAGTGGAGGACAACTAAGCGCACTAGTGCACATTTTGAATTAATTTTGAATTAAAGGAGGCGTATCACGCAAATGTTCTAAAAGGATTGTAATTAAATAACATCTTTAATGTTTTGGAGCTGGACGATCCCATGAGGTCGTTGGAGGATGTATTTTCTTTTAATGAAGTCTTGTGCTGTATAGATTCGATGTGTTCGATCTTATCTGTTTGTCACAAATATTTATTGTAATAAATCCTAAGTAGTTGAATGCTTTTAATTCAATAGGATATCTCTAGAGTAGTTGGAGGGAAAGGCTCGAAGGGCCCCTCTTGTATAAAGCTTTGTATTGTTTCCCATAAGAGGTTGTTGATGGTTGATAGATGAAACTATTATTGAGGCTGTTGAATCTATTGTATTGGTTGTTGATAGTTGCTATAGAGGTTGTTGAAACTTATCAGAGTGTATGAGAACATGTATAGTTTCAGTTGAATGAATATAACAGAGAAGCATTGTCCCAAATTTCTGGTATTGTTGTGTTTATCTGAATGAATGAATGAATGGTAGGCTTTCTGTTTATTTTCAATTCTCTGTTATTTATTGTTCTTGTGTTTACGAATGCATTTATATGGTTGAATGTATGAATCTATGAATATTTAGATAATTTTTAATTGTTTCTCTTCTACAAGCAAGTGCAAGTGTGCATTGTGTCCACAAGGTGTGCGTTGACAGAGTCGGTTTCGACTCATAAGCTCAAAAGAGATAACATGAACTTTATATGTGCAAGGAGTGCATAGTGTCTACAAGGTGTGTGTGACAGAGTCTGTTTTGACTCAGAAAGTTCAATAGAGATAGTTTGAGAGTGCGGGTAGGAGGAACCTCGCTCAATTTCGTATTGTTTAGAGGGAACAATAGAGCGTGGAAGGATTGTTGCAAGGAGTGCACAATCATCCTTCAGGAGTCAAGATTGAAGGAAGTTGTTTGCAAGGAGTGAACGATAGTGTATTTTAACTCGGAAGCTGAGGAAGAGTAGTGAAAGTCATCCACAAAGAAGCTAAGTTGTGGGGGATGACCTGTTGCAAGGCGTGCACAAGCTGAAATTCGACTAAGTGTCGAAGAGAGCACTTTGAGGAGGCAAAAGTTCGAGAGAACAAGTTCAGGAGGGAGAGCGACGAGAAATCTTCAAAGGGCGGAGTCCTTTAAGGTTTCCCAGAACTAACGAGCAAGATCCATCCAGGAGGGATTGGGATCATTCCAGACCGTCAGATCTGGGGAAAGTTGCACGGAGGTTAGCTGTGAAGCACTTCGACATTTCAAAGTTCGGAGTTTTTAAAGTGTCGAGAAGTGGTATCGCCGAAGTCGCGAAGCGAATCCTAATTGTTGGTTGCGAGGAGACTCGTGGCAACAGACTAGAAAATACAGGAGATAGAGGTTCGGAGGAGTTAAGTGTGGAGTCGGTGAAATATTCGCGAAGTCGTGAAACCCGAAGTACTGTTGGACCGTCAGATCCAAGAAGACACGTGGCAGGGATCCATGAATTCAGGGAAGAGTGTTCTGGAAGGAGACCAAGACGGAGGGGCTAGCCCGTGGTCAAATAAGAGAAAGAGTCTAGCGCGGGGCTAGAACTTCCAAGGCTGGTGTTGCCAATCATCGAAGAGTAGCATCGCGGGTAACCTAGACCTACAGGTAACATCAAATGAACCTGTGTGTATTGATTTTTCAGGGTCTGTCGAAGGCCCGAAGAACCAATTCGGTTGAAGGAGTTTGAAGATCCAAGACCGGGAGGTCGCAGAATCCTGAGGAGGGAAGGGGGCTGCATTAAAGGGGTATGGGTTTTTTTGTGAGGCTCTAGCCCTTAGTAGCCTATATATACCCTATTTGAAAGAGAAATCATTTTTTGTACACGATTAGGGCATGGGAGTTTGAATGAATTTCTAAGTGAGTCAAGATCAAAATGTTTTCCTTTGGTTGGGTCACAAATCACAAATATTCACTTAATGGGATTCCCTAGGACAACTATTGGGTTACTATTAATTGAATGTACTAGGATTCAAATGTTATTTTTAAATGAGAAGATTGTTACCCTCTTTTTAATTTTCTAATTTTATTTTTTTTTCGAAATGGTTAGGTGGCAACTAAAACAAGTAAAATAATCCTAATGGAATGGTAAATTGAAAACAAGAAAATAATCAAATGCTACTTAGGATTACAAGGCTTACTTCAAATTATAACCAGGCTTACCTCAAAGATTAGCAGTTGGAAGTGTGCAAATGGGTGATATGAGCTCCTTTGATTGTGATGGCGCTGAGAAATGTTCGAACACTTCTCAGCTTAGACGACAATAATGCGCTCGAAGGGAAACCGTACACAATAGAATGAAAATGAAATTTAGTATGAAGCATTGTTTATAAAACAAAGTTGACTTTATTGTCACCCTTTTACTCTTAAAAAAAAGGTCCTTTATGGTTGATCTCGCACACTTGGGAACTTTATTTTTGTGTGATAAATGTGTTAACAACCAGCTTATTATATTTTTTTCAATTTTGCGGTTTATTGCACCTGAAAGAACTTTTATTTGATGCAATAGTATGTTGATATTGTGCCATATCAAGTTTTCATTTGATGTTGCAAAGTAAGAACATCGTATCATTGCAATCTTTTGA
>ML836086.1:41481-55545 GCA_009831015.1 Picea engelmannii
TAAATCATTAAACAAAGTTTATAATGTAAAATTCATCAATAGTATTTTCCTGTGCATCCATTGTATTACAAGAAGCAAGTTACCAAAAATTTGGATATGTGAAACTCTATAGTCTTGAGCCAATCTCAAAACTAGTTTGGAATCTATCTAAGTCACATAAATTAAATGAAAAAATATGTAATTTTATTCATATAAACAAGTATATTGTATCATATGCTAGCATTCAAAAATACACTCTTTTTTTTTTTTGTTTTTTGACATATTTATTCATCTCAAATGTCTTTTAACCATATTTATTTTACTTTGGCAAAATTTACAAAAATATTATTTTATTACTTCAATAAAATTCAAAAATAAAATCATACTTATTCTCCTATTATTAACATTAGTTCTCAAACTTATACAAGAAACTAAAATATAAAGAACCAAATCGATAACCAAGGCATAGAGATCAAATTCCATCTAGTATCTTGTTCATCTCCCTATAGATGTGTGAAAATGATATGTGTGAGAACGTTGAAAGTAGTGTTTGTAAATCAATAAACAAAGTTTGTAATGCAAAATTCACCAATAGTATTTTCGTGTGCATCCATTGTATTACAAGAAGCAAGTCATCAAAAATTTGGATATGTGAAACTGTATACTCTTGAGCCAATCTCAAAACTAGTTTGGAATCCAAGTCACAGAAAATAATGATATGGTTTTGAAATATATAAAATATTCGTCCTACTCCATCCGTGAGAAGCACCATCAAAATATGTCCATGGAATGTCCTTATTACTTACCTCTACCTGGGGATTGTGTATAGTTTGTTTTTCATGAATTCGAGGGTATGCATTTAGAATGTTTAGTACCTAAACAAAACATTTTAAAAGTAGTGTCTATTTTCCCTCAAAAAGATTCAAATTCCTGGCCAACCAAACTCCCAAGAAATGTTTAAGGGAAGAGATCTAATCTTTTTTGTATATGTATTGGCATACCATAACCTAAAAGTGATGATATGTGCATTTTTTTCCTCTACTTTCTGACATAATATGCACCAACCAGGTCCAACAAAGGTTTTATTTTTTAGTATATCCCATGTGGGAGCCCTATTATTTAATTTCATCCACATAAAAAAATTGGATTTTGTTGGACTCTTTAGTTTCCATATGAATTTCCACCACCGTACATGTTGTTCCTCCCTTCCCTCCGAGAAACAAGTGCTTTATATTCTATTTTTGGTAAATATACTTGTAATGGGTTTAAAGACCAAACCAAATAATCCTCCTCCTCTATGATTCTGACATTACTATCTTTTAAATAGTCTGTGTATCTCTACCATTCAACTTCATTCTATTCCCTAAGTCCTAACTCCCTCCAAGTCAACCATTATTGGAGCCAAATGGTTGATATGGGTTAGTTTACAACTTGTCTTAACATATAATAGCATATGTCTCTTAGCTCAAGTATCAAATGTGAGGATAACTTGTGTATTCCTTTATTTCTCACCCATGGATCAAGTCCAATTTGTACTATGTCTCCTTTACCAATTTGCCATATCAACTAGTTAAAAACCAAATGAAAAGCAAAGTTGATAGCTTTCCAGATTATTGAATCATTTGAATCTTTTTAATAGGGTTCCTAACTACACTTTTTTCGAAGCTATATATTTGGACTTATTTACCTATACCCACAACCTAATTCCTTGAATTAACCTCCAAACTTTTTTTGTTGCAACATCTTTTGAAAAGAGGAATGGGTTCTTTAGGATGTAACCTCCATTTTCTTTTACTAGGGATAGATTATTCCCTGAAGCCAAAGAAAACCATTTTTTTCCATGATATCCAAACCAAGAGAATCTATAACATAATTTTCTAATGAATTCCATAACTCCTTTTGGAATCCATGCAAGTGACATCCAAAATATAGGAATTTCTTCCAAATCAACTTCAATCAGACTAGGCATCTTCCTTGGAAAATCCACCTTGTACACCATTTGTTAATCTTCTTTTTCACTTTAGTGGTTAACCATTTCCAATCACATTTTTTATACATATTTGGATTCAAATGGAAACCCAAGTGCTTCAATCCTAGGTCTAGCTCTACTAATTTGAAAGGAAACATTTGTGAAATGGAATTCATTTCCTTCTCATATATACCCCACATGGAGATTGTTGATTTTTCTAGATTAATTTCCATTCTCGACACCTTACAAAATAAATCTATAATATCTTTAAACTTGTTAACAACCCTTATGGATCCATCATAGAATATCAGTATGTCATCAACAAGTAGTAAGTGAGTGATATTACAAGATGTACCGATATTAACTCATTTAAAACTGCCATTTTCGTAAGCCTCCTTTAACAACCTTCTCAAGCCTTCAACAATTAAAAGGAAAGAGGAGAGGGGATAAAGGGAACCCCTGTCTTTGGAATATTTTTGGTCTGAAGAAGGGATAATTTTCCCCATTTATCACAACAAAAAATGATGCAGATGTAATGAAATTCATTACCCATACTACAAACTAATGAGTGAAACCTACATGAATGAGAATTAACCTAAGATATATCTACATTACCCTATCATATGCTTTGGAAAGGTCAAATTTCACCACCATCAATATTTGATTCTAGACATTGATTGAGCGGAGATAATTCATGATCAATACTTATAGCCTCATGAATTGAGTCTTCCTTCTAAAAATCCAAACTATTAATAAAAACTTTGCCTTGACAGAACCCTTTTTAGTATTCTTGCTAATACATTGGAGATGGTTTTGTAGAAACAATTGCATAAAGAAATTGGATTTCCTTTGGAATTAGTGCAAGAAAAGTTGTGTTGAAATATCCAACCATTTTTCCTATTGTTCTTCTGGTCTCAACCACCCTTCTTAAATATTCTCCTGTAAAATTGAAATACCTAAGAAAAAATTCCACAGGAAGGTCACATGGCCTTGGACTATTGTCCTTCTGGAAACTTTGAAGAATCTTAAGAAATTATTCTTTTCCAACTTCCTCTATTAAAGCCTGATTGTCCTTGGTATTAACAAAACTTAGGAAATAATTTGACAGTTTTATTACCTTTTCTATGATGACTTGAGAGTCCTCTTTGAAAAGGGATGAGATGTAATTTAATCCTATATCTAAATCCTTGAAATTTGTTTCCCATGTCCCATCTTCCTTTTCTATTTAACATACCAAATTAATGTTTTTCCTGCAATTCACATATCTATGAAAAGACTTGGTGTTTAGCATCTCCTACCTAGATCCATAAGGCTCTTATTTTAAGCCTCCATTCTTTCTTTTTTTAAAGGAGTATTTTCCTTTTTCGTATTTTTCACCAAGGAAAATTGAAGGGGTGAAATTTGGGTGCATGAAATTTTCAATGGGAAATTTTTTTCTTATAGAAGGGTTTTACCATTGTTAGTCCACAATTTATTAAAAAAAATTATCCAAAAGATTATTATCCCACTTGTATTTATGACGGAGGGTAGAAAAAAAAAATTCTCCCTCTAAAATTTGAATTGAACCCTTCATTTTCCCTCCATTTCTAGGAATGGAGGTTTTTGGGAACTATTTCACTTTTATCTTTCTTGTAAATGGAGATTCGAATTGGATTTCTCCCAATTTTTGTTTTGAATGTACTTTTTACTCAAAAATTGCCTAAGATTCATGGATTCATGGATGATGGGGAACTATTTCATCCCTATATAATTCCTTCCCCTAGCTTATTGAATTGCTTACCTCTTTACAATGTGGAGAATCAAGATTCAAGAATCAGGATTGATTTTCCAAAGTTCTCTGCAATGTGGATGTGTGGCCTAACCCTAACCTCATTGAGTATAGCATAACGATTTTCTATTTTTTTTTATGGATTCCATGCTTGATATCAATAAATACTTCACAATTCTTATAATGAACTGTACTTAGTCTCAGTAAATCCTTCACAATGCTTATTGATTTTCTTTTAGCATACTTCAAACAAATTAATTTCATATACTTTAAAGTACTTTGCGTGGCATAGATGATTGTTCTATGTATGGATGGTTTTATTTAGTTTTCTTAGTTTCCCAAAGCACCATGTTGCCCCTCCCTTGAGATAAATAGTTCACAAGAGGAGTACAAACAATAAACATTTTGTTAATGTTTTTTGGTTCTGTGTTATTTCACATGAATCACCTTTTCCACACAAATTTGGTGTTAATGTTTTTTGGTTCTATGTTATTTCATATGAATAACCTTTTCCACACAAATTTGATATTGGTAATCTTTATTTTGTTATTTGTAATCACAAATTTTAGATGTTAGATCCCATTCTTTTGGGGAAAATTATATATCTATGACAACTTATTTTCTAGTAGTTTGAGTTGAATTTGAATTTCCAATTTCAACTAATAATCCTTGAAATCAAAATAAAGCGTTGACTAATTATCCTATTTTCATAGTTCAATCATCACTAAGACCATAACTTAATATATTTTTTCTCCTTTAGTCATATCGAGTTTTGATTTTGAGAGTTTACCTCTTCGTTTCTTTTATTGAAAGTAAATATTTTATATTTAAATTAATATATTTTTATTAAATTAAGGTTTCAAATTTAATTATTTCATAATCCAAGGTTTTTAAGGTTTAAATATGGGTAGTTAATTTATTGTAAAATATGATTAATGCGTATGCATACTCAATCCATTTTACATTATGGTCACTTTTGATGATTTTGGTGAACGACTCTCACAATTCCAAATGCATCAAATTAGGTGTCCATGGGCAAGGAGCCTTGATCCTTGATCCGAAGATAAAATATAAGTTGATTAACTTCAATAGATCTTTTGCAACACTAGAGGGATTCTATACACTTATTGTTGTGAACAAATACAAGAGATAACATTGTAAACACTTTTTCAATTGCTCAAATACATGAAATGAACACTTATTTAGTTGATCAGATGAATGCTCTAAACCATCTAGTTGATGAACACCTAACTAAACTATGTGATTTTATGCTTGGGAGTGATTATGACAAGAGAAATAGAACTCAAAATGATTATTCTAGAGACCCAAGTTTTAATCATAGCATGGAACCTTCTAGCAATATGGAACTAATAAATATAATTATAACTCAACTCAATGCATTTGGACTGCTATCTTCTTGTGCTACTTGAAACCAAGAATTACAATTATTCCCATATCTTAGCATTTTTGCGGAGGTTTCCAATGTAATATTCTCATACTCCAATTAGCAACACGTGGGTCTTGAGTTCCATTTAGTATAAGCAATCAAACAGGTATATGATCACTTATGTATGTGTAATGTTCCTAACTTGGCTAGTCTGGGAAACGTTGCTAGTGTGTGTGTAGGATCAAAGGTTTACAGCATATAAATGAACATACAAATAATAAACACAACAAAGGACTGCAAGTTTGTATTATGATATCTCTGTGGATTACAAAATGGTTGAATGTGGTTGAATAACTGACAATACTCAACTAGATCAACATACAAAGGATCTTAGTCAGAATATAAATAAGCAACTACGGCTGAATAAAATAACAACACTCGGCTAGATCAAAAGACAAAAGGATCTTAGCCAGAATACAAATAAGCAACTAAAAGATAATACCCGAAATATGGGAGCACTACGAAATCAATGAAGAATGATGGAAGACTTGGATGATCTTCTCGGTGACTAGGGTGTGTCTTTCAACACCGAAATCAACCAACTGGTGTCTTCCTCCTGGAATACACTAAACTATCTCTCCTGAGATGCGCCTCTTCTCCTCAATGACAAGTTATAATCTGCATAATCATGAATTAGGTTGTTGACCCTTTCTTTATAGCTTTCCAAAACCCTAAATCATGTTAAAACCCTAAATCACTGCTGAAACCCTAATTCACTGTTGACTTCTATTTTTAGCTCATAATGACTTAAAAGCATTGTTAACCCTTGTTAGCTCATTGTCACTTTCTGAATATAACACCTATGACTAGAGTGACCTCTAGTAACCCTGTTTACCCCTCTTTGGCCCTGGCTATAGTCTAATGGGGTGGTTTAGACCATTAAGTCTCCTTTTCTGGAGCTCCTATTTGGTAAGGGACATTACAGTCCTCCCTTCCTGAAATTGCTTGTCCTCAAGCAATACCAGTACAGGGTGCTGCAACACCTTCTCGCTCTCCCAAGTAGCGTCCTCTACTGGAAGCCCTCTCCATATGATCAAACACTCTCTGATGACCCTGCTCCTTAGTTTTCTCTCTCGGAACTCCAAAACCTCCTCCATAACTAACTCCAACTTTCCCTCCTCATCCAATGGGGGAAGCTCCTCTGATGTGTTAATGAATTTCCCCACTACCTTTTTTAGGCAAGACACGTGGAACACGTTATGAATATTTCTCCCCTCTGGAAGTTCTAGCTCGTAAGCAACCTCACCTACTCGACGCATGATCCTGTAAGGACCATAAAATCTGGGCTTGAGATTCTCAGCTCCACTCTTCTTCAAAGATGACTGTCTGTAGGGTTGGAGTCTCAAGAAAACCAAATCTCCAACCTCAAAGTTGCATTCTATCCTGTGTCTGTCCACGCTTATCTTCTGTCGATTTTAAGCCATCTGCAGGTTCTCTTTCAACAATTTGAGAATCTTCGGACTCTCTATGATCCAATCCTTAACTTTGGGAGATCTTCTCTCCCTGAAGACCAAGTCTACCAAAGTGGGAGCATCATATCCATACAATGCTCAGAAGGGTTTCATACCAATGGACATGTGGAAGGTGGTGTTGTAGCAATGTTCCCCTAAATGTAACCACTTTACCCACGTTCTCTACTGTCCTCCTACATAGTTCCTCAAATACCCTTCAACCCACTTGTTGACAATCTCGGTATGTCCATCGTTTTGAGGGTGATAGCTAGTGCTAGGCGTCAACTCTGTCCCCACCAACCAAAACAATTCTCTCCAAAATGTCCCTATGAACCGACTATCCCTATCACTGACGATGTTCTTCAGCAACCCATGAAGTCTGAAGACCTCCCTGAAGAAAATCTAGGCTACCTAAACTGCACTGTACTCTATCGGTATGGCGTAGAAGTGAGAAAACTTGGCCAATCTGTCAACCACTACATAGATATAGTCCTTACCCTGGACCTTGGGTAGACCGGTGATGAAGTCCATAGATATACTCTCCCATTTCTTCTCTGGAATGGGGAGTGGCTGAAGTAGCCCTACTGGAAGAGCATGCTCTGACTTGTTCTGCTGGTAAGTCACACACTCACTGACATGTCTCATAACGTCTTGTTTGAGGCCCTTCCATGAGAACCTCTCTCTGATCTATCTGTAGGTTTTGAAAAACCCCTGATGGCCTGCTAGAGGTGAATCATGAACTACGGTGAGGATTTTCTTCTTAAGCCATGAATTTGGCACCAAGTAAACTCTATCCTTGTAAAATATGACATTGTCAATGACCCTGTACCAGTCATCCTGTATCTGCCCATCCATCACCTCACAAGCGAACTTGTTCTTGGAATATTCCACTAACAAGTGGGATTTCCAATCTACTGAAATCTCCATCAAAGAACATGTCGCATGTCTCCTCGATAGTGCATCGGCCACAATGTTCTTCTTCCCCTTGACATACTCTATGCCAAATTTGAATGCCTGTACCTTCGTCACCCATTTCTGTTGGCGCTCACTGAGGTCCTTCTGCTCAAGGAAATACTTCAAACTGTTGTGATCGATCTTGACCACGAATTTGTTGCCCACCAAATATTGTCTGAAATTGGTCAAGGCATGCATGATTGCCAACATTCCCTTGTCATAAATGGAGTACAACCTCTCAGGTTGACTAAGCTTCCAACTCTCGAATACAATGGGGTGTCCTCCCTGCATCAAAACTGCACCGATCCCTTCGTCAGATGTGTCACACTCTAGTACAAATGGCAGGGTGAAGTCTGGTAGTGCCAACACTGGACAAGTGCCCATGACTTCCTTCATGTGATAAAAGGATTCCTGTGATTTCTTGGTCCATATGAAGGCCCCATTCTTGGTAATATCTATCAGCGGTGCTCCAAGATGAGAAAAACCCCAGACGAACTGCCTATAATAGCTGCACAGCCCGAAGAAGCTCCTCAATTCTGTCACGTTCTTGTGTGTCAACCAATCCAGAATGGCCCTGATCTTCTCTTGGTGCACTTGTACCCCCTGTGCACTGATGATGTGGCCTAAGTAAAGTATCTATGTCATACTGAACTCGCACTTGGACTCTTTGGAATATAATGACTGTGCCTCCATGATGCTCAATACCTCATCCAGGTGCCTCATATGCTCTTGCCATGACCGACTATAGATCAAGATGTCGTCGAAGAAAAACAACACTGATTTCCTTAACTGATCCCTGAATATATGGTTCATGCAAGACTAGAATGTGGCAGGTGCATTGGTTAGCCCAAATGGCATAACTAGGAACTCGAAGTGTCCAAAATGACATTGAAATGTCGTCTTTTCTATGTCCTGCTCTCGGATGCTGATCTGGTGATATCCATAACGTAGATAAATTTTTGAGAAGAAAACTACCCCATGCAGTTCATCCATCAACTCGTCGATGCGTGGGATAGGGTACCGGTTTTTGATAGTTTTCTTGTTCAAGGCTCGGTAATCAATGCACATCCTCATGGTGCCATCCTTCTTCAGAAATAAGACAACTGAAGAAGCAAATGGGCTGTTGCTCGGTCTGATGTGTCCCATCACCAACAATTCCTTGATTGCCTTCTTTATCTCATCCTTGAACCTCCTAGGATGACAATAGGGGGGGTGATCATAGGTTTGGCCCCCTCCTCTAACTCAATGGTGTGCTCAAACCCCCTGTCAGCTGGTCTCCCTGGTGGGATTGCCTCAAAGACCTGCTGATGTCATCCCAATAAATTCTTGATCTCTATGTGGTATTGTTGTCGATCTTTTGAATCTTTCTAAGTAGTGATGAAGCATTTTGTTGCATATGCTACCTCCCCATGTATGAATATCCTCTCCATCCTCTTGGCTAAAACTATCTTAGGTGCTCTTGTTGACATACCTCTTAGAACAACCTTCTTCCCATCCTGATCTCTGAATCCCATTTCCAAGGTTTGGTAGTTGGTAGTGATTTTTCCCAAGGTAATCATCCACTGAACTCCTAACACCACATCTGTTTCTGATAGGTCAACCACATAAAATATGTCTCTCACTGTGTAGTTGCCTAACTTCATCTCTAAGTTTGGAATTTTTTCTAGACACTCCACTGTGTGGCCATCTTCTACCGCAACATCAAACCCCTCAAACTCCCCTGTCTGAAGTGCCCGTCTTGATACTAGTGAAGCGTCGATGAAGTTGTGGGTGGCCCCACCATCTATCAGGGTGATTGCCCGTTGCTGCTGAATAATCCCTCTGATATGGAGGGTATCATACCTGGGAACACCGGAAAGGGTCACTATGACTCCTCCCTTTGTTGGTTTCCTCCTATTAGCCTGCTCTGGCGGTTGTGGGAATACTAGAGGATGGGCTCTTGTCGGTGTAGGTGGTCTACGGGGAAGTTTCTCCTCTGCTGGTGTTGACTCCTCTTCTGAACTAGTGCATCCACTATCCTACTCCTCCTCCTCATTTTCCACACTGTTTGTTGCTACCTCAATATAATGAACCTCTCCCTTGCCCATGCACCTGTGGCTTGGGACCCATGGATCCCTGCAACTGAAGAAAAGCTTCTTCCTCATAAGCTCTCGCCTAGTCTCATCATCCAAATTCTCCTTTCCCTTCCATTCTCTCTGGAATGGCTTCCTGTCTTGATCCCTCTGGGACACAAATGGTTTGGAGAAAGTTTTAGTCTTTGGCACTGAGTCTTCCAGATATCGAGTGCAAAGGATGGCATCCTGCAAAGTGGGAGGCCTATATTCCTTCACCCATCCTCTCAAAGGCTCTGTGAGTCCTTTTGTAAATAGCATGATTAGCTTGGGTTCAGATATATCTGTCACTGCCACAGCTACCCACTGAAACTCTGTGATGAATGCCTCTAGTGTGCTAGTTTGTCTCAACTAGCCTAGATCCCTAAAGTGTATCTCGGGATCCTTCCTATCAAACCTATCCATGAGCCTATCTATAAACTCACTATAGGAGGTGATGCGACTATGACCCAATGTCACCAGTCCATGATACCACCACTCGTGTGCCTCACCCTCAAAGTGTAAGGTCGTGAAACTAATGGCCTTTGTCTCAGTCATCTGGTTGAGCTTGTAATACGTGTCTAGCTTCTGTACCCAAGCTCTGGCAGTGTATTTGGACGATCCGTTGAAAGAAGTGATGGTGAGTTTCCCAACTTTTCGGATGAAATTGAGGTTATGCCCCTACTGTTGTTGTGGTCCTCCCCTCTGCGGCTCTCTAGGCCAGTTCCTGAGTCTGGGTCCACAATACTTGAATAAGGTCATGTCCTGATGGAAGTCATGACCCAATGATGCATACTCCCTCCTATACTCTGCAATGTCATCGACATGAGTGGGTGGCCTCTATGCTATTGGTGGTGGTGCTGCTACCGGGGGTGCCCTCTAAAAGCTGGGAAACAAGGGTATGGGAATCCTACTCGCAGAGGTGTATGTGTGAGAGGGTGACTGGGGTCTACTGCCTACTCCTGAGTTCCCATGTGTTGCATGCAGGACTTTTGTATCTGGGGTGCCCACTCTAGCCAATCTATCAACCACCTGTGCCAAGGACTGAGACATGGTCCGTTGACTAGCTAACATACCGTTGATAACCTGCATGAAAGTTGCCTCTGGATTTACGGGGGCCTTTCCACTGCCCTATAGTCGCTCATATATATATCCTAGCATCCTCTTAGCCTCGTTCTCATCCTCATGCTCTACCCTTCTCTCTATTTCTTTGTGTGCCTCTTCATCTTCCTCTGAGTTAGGAGGAAAAGGGGGAAAATCAAGCCTATGCCTTCTTTCCTGATGCCTGTTGTAAGTGACATATTCTTCACCTACGTTTTCACGACCCTCTGGGTCTTGTGTTGCACTCATTGTCTTTAGTCACAGGCTAGCAGGACTAAAGCTCTGATACCACTGTAATGTTCCTAACTTGGCTAGTCTAGGAAACGTTGCTAGTGTGTGTGTAGGATCAAAGGTTTACAGCATATAAATGATCATACAAATAATAAACGTGGAAAAGGACTGCAAGTTTTTGTTATGATATCTCTGTGGATTACAAAATGGTCGAATGCAGCTGAATAACTGACAATACTCGACTAGATCAACATACAAAGGATCTTAGTCGGAATATAAATAAGCAATTGTGGCTGAATAAAATAACAACACTCAGCTAGATCGAAAGACAAAAGGATCTTAGCCAGAATACAAATAAGCAACTAAAATATAATACCCGGAATATGGGAGCACTGCAGAATCAATGAAGAATGATGGAATACCTAGATGATCTTCCCGATGACTAGGGTGTGTCTTTCAGCACCGAAATCAGCCAACTGGTGTCTTCCTCCTGGAATACACTGAACTATCGCTCCTGAGATGCGCCTCTTCTCCTCAATGACAAGTTATAATCTGCATAATCATGAATTAGGTCACTGACCCTTCCTTTATAGCTTTCCAAAACCCTAAATCATGTTGAAACCCTAAATCATCGTTGAAACCCTAATTCACTTTTGACTTCTATTTTTAGCTCATAGTGACTTAAAAGCGTTGTTAACCCTTGTTAGCTCATTGTCACTTTCTGAATATAACACTTGTGACTAGAGTGACCTCTAGTAACCCTGTTTACCCCTCTTTGGCCCTAGCTATAGTCTAACGGGGTGGTTTAGACCATTAAGCCTCCTTTTCTAGAGCTCCTATTTGGAAAGGGACATTACAATATGCTCCATCAAATATCAATGCATATGCTAGAAAATCATCATTATCTACAAGACCAAATCAATGAAGGTATTTTTCTTCAAGAAACATTGGAAACTATACAACAAGTATATAAATACCATCTTCTAGTTATATAAATTATGTATGTAACCAAAATAGAATATTTGACCACAATAGATGTAGATTTGGAAGTTTTTTTCAAAGAAACGCATCAAATCCAAGTGTCCATAGGAAAGAGCCTTAATCCATAGATTAAGTAGAAATCAATTAACTAATGTATATAGTTTAGAGTGCCAAGGGGGTTCTATAAACTTATTGTTGTCAAGAAATATGAGAGAACACTACAGATCATTTTTCAACTGCTCAGATGCATGAAATGAATGTTCATTTGGTTGATCAGATGATTGTCAATGATATGCTACCCAAATATAAACTAGTGATTTTATACTCGGGACTAATTATGATAAAAGCAATATAAGTCGAAATTGTTCTTCAAGGGATCCAAGTTTTAATCATAGCATAAAACCTTCTATAATTTCACAACTAACAAATATGATAAAACTCAACCTAATGTATATGGATAACTATATTTTTATGTTTCTCAAAACCATAAATTATAATTATTCCCATAACTTAGCATTTCTATGAGGGTTTCTAATGTAGTGGGAAACCTTGTTCAGTGGCTTGTTGTCCAACAAAATTTAGATTTAATCACTTAGTGCCCATGTAGCAGTGTTCTTATTATTTATGCTTTCAAAGTTTCAATTGTGATTGGTGAAATGAAACCAAATATCCACCATTTCATACTTGAGTTGAATCTTGGGTACAAACTGGAGGTGAATTCAAATTTGCATGCCAAGCTAGGATAAAATACAACAAGACATAATTTTAAACCAATGGAAAGTAAGAGATAAAGTAGAAGACTAGTGTGCATGCCCAGCGGGAGAATATTTTAGGTTCTTAGGGAAATGTGTTTGTTGGTAGTGGCTTTAATGATGTCTTTGGATCCAAGCAAAGTCAAGATATTTTTGACACAAGCAGAATTGTTGGAAGCAAATGAAGCCTCTAGTGATTTTAATGATTATTATTCACAGCCAAAAAACATCACCATTTCAACTAAAGACAAGAGACACTTTTGGAAATTAGGTAGATATTCATGATGATAATTTAGTACCTCAATGAATTGATGAGAACTCAAATGGAAAAATGCATAAGCTCTTAAAAATGATGAATTTACCACTTGAAATAGAAGNATTTCAACTAAAGACAAGAGACACTTTTGGAAATTAGGTAGATATTCATGATGATAATTTAGTACCTCAATGAATTGATGAGAACTCAAATGGAAAAATGCATAAGCTCTTAAAAATGATGAATTTACCACTTGAAATAGAAGTAAGGATACATATTCTTCTCCATAGCATACATAGATTGGTGATCAGAATGGACTGAATGTTGCACCTACTTCCTAAGCTATAGATGACATTTTGAAGGCCAATGAAGTTTTAAACATTCTAGAAAACATTGAACTGTATATCCCAAGGTGTTAAATTGTGCATGTGTTGGTGGATAAAACAAGATGTACGTAAAGAAGAATAAAAATTGTTTCTACGTAGATGGAATTCCCATTGTTTCCCAATGCAACCTACAATCCATCTAAACTATATTTTGTGAAATAGTTCACAAGTGGAAAAATAAATGCTCATATTAACATGTTCATGACGTAGGCATGCAGGCTTGTCTCCTTGCATTTTACTGATAAAATATGTAAGGTACCAGATCTATTATATTAACAGAATAGAGAAATAATGCAGAGAATAATACCGAGATATCAACAGAATACAAAAATATTGCAGAGATAACAACGGAACAACAAATTATATGGAACCACAACACCAAAACTATACCTTTATTGATAGGAAACAATGTTCACTTGCCTCTTTGAGGGGGCAACCTCCAGCAGAGCATAGCTCTATTACAATAATTTTCCAAGACAAAACTTATCATACCCTCCACTCTTATTTATACTAAATCTATCGATCCAAAAGAAAAATCTAGAGGAATATCCTTCTAGAAGCAGAAGCTTTTATTAGGTCTTCTTACAATTGACTTATTCCTCCTTATCGCTAGGCCTTATTATTATTGACCATTATTACATGGAAATATGTTATTCTACCCACTTGATGGGTTAGGTAGGCTAGGTCCCTAACATGCCC
>ML836086.1:55572-79549 GCA_009831015.1 Picea engelmannii
TAAAATAATCCTTGTCCTCAAGGCTTGAGATGAGGACATTGTTGCAGAATGTTAGTTGGCTCCCAGGTGGCATCTATGGGAGTTGTATCTTGCCAATGGACTAACACTTCCTTGATGGTGCGTTGACGAAGACGATGCTCATGCTAGTCCAAAATTTCTTGTGGCTGCAACCATATGGATCCTTCTTCATCCAACTTGAGAATGTTGGTTTGAGTTTGGAACTTAGTTCCAATCACCTTATTTAAGCAGGAGACATGAAAAACAGGATGGATCTTAGAAGAAATAGGCAAAGCTAACTAATAGGCCACATGTCCCACGTGCTTGAGAACTGTATAAGGACCATAAACTTTGGGCTCCAGTTTCTGACAATGTTTGGCCTTTAGTGAAGTTTTCTTATAAGGTTGCAGTCGAAGAACTGCCTGGTCTCCTTCAACAAATTGACATTCTGAGCGACCTTGATCGGCTTGTTGCTTCATGAGATTCTGAGCCATGACCAAATTCTATTTGAGGGTATGTTATAGAAAGATTTTCCTCACCCCATCCATTCTTGCACAAAAGACCTTTTTCCATTTCCCTATGCAGACTTTAAATCCCTTTTTGCAAATCCCAGAGCTAAAAATACAATTTTTCCACATATATGCACCTTTCCTATTATACAGCATGCGTATACGCAGGTTGCACCACTAAATCCTGCATACATCGGGAAATGTGCCCAAATTTGAAAAATAGTGTCGGGTTTCCATGTCACGACAGGAGATCAATGATCCTTGGCCTTCCATATACTAGAAATGTTCTGAATTGGCCCTTTAGTTCCACTTGAAGGCTATAAATGGGCCAATTCTGAGCTATGGAAAAGAGGAGAAAGAATTCAACTTTGAGATCAAAGTTACTCTGGGGGAATTATTCACTTCACATTGAGTCTGCATCCCTTTATCCTTTAAGTCTGAACACATTGTTCATTCCCCAAGCTCTTCCCTTATTGATTGAGAAATTCATTGTCTCTCTTATATGAGCTTGACTTTGGTGGAGGATTGAAGTGGTGGAGGCCCAATTGGAAGTAAATTGGTTTCTTGGTTCCCAACCGTGCCGACACGGAAATCTGTAACTTATTCACTTATGTTGATTATATCTTAATAGAAATACTCTTTTCTTGTCCAATTGATATCTTGCAAATATTTGAATTATTATTCCATGGGCGTATTTGTTATGAATGTTGATGGATTATGCTATTGAATGTGCTAACATCATATATTATCACCATATGCTTGTGTTGCTTAGTTGTTGAGGACTAGTTGCAGGTATATTACTTTGGGTCAAGTGCTTAACAATGGACTTCATCAAACGTTTGGATGAGGTAGGAATTTTATATTGTCTTTCTAGCATACTTGGTAATAGAGTTGATTTATGTAGTCATTTCCATCTGTTGTGGTTTACCCCTAGCCATAGAAAGATATTCCTTGTAACAGAATTGGCGACCATACTGGGGATTGAATCTTCTTTTTGGAGGTTTGGACTTTTTTTCTCCTTAGATTGCTCTCGTTCATATTGAGTTTCTTGTTGTATGATTGCTTGACATCCTCTGTTCACTCTGGGTCTGAGTCTTTTAGCCTTGTCCTTAGCCTAGTTGTGTTTTGACACATATACACGAGTTTTTTCTTGACAGCTGCGTATATACGTGTGTTGTTCTTATGCAAGCTGCATACATACATGATTTTCCCTTAAACAGTCGCGTACATCAACCTTTGTTTCTTTTTTTCTAGGTTTGGTGGTTGTTGGGTAGGTTTTTATTATTGTTGAGTCTTCTTGGGTCTCTGTAGTGATTGTTAAGTGTTTATGGAATGACAACAAACCCGTCTTTGGTTGAATTTTTGGGTAGTGCCTTTCTCATCATCTTTTCATTTTGATTGTACTTGTACATTGGGATGGTTATTTTCCTCCTTGATATCCTACTTAGGTCGTCTCTGTCTATACATAGTAGAGTCTTTATGTCAATATGTTATTCAGTCCTTGCATTTTCATTTCTCTTATATTGAAAATACAAAAAATGTTAGGCATTTTACATTGATTGGCATTTTGATCTTTTGAGTCTTTGTCATTTATCTTAGTGCATGTAAAGAAAGATTGCATTTTTATTTAGAATTGCACAATTGAATTGAAAAATTATTTTTTAGGAAGCATATCATTCATTGGAAATTGAAGTTAGGACTTTGCATTGTATTCATATTTACTTTACTTGTTGAGTCACAACATCACTAGTTTCACGACCGCACCTTTTAAGTAAGCAAGGCCATTAAAATTAATGCTATAATTTAAAATTGGTTAATAATGATTTTATTTTCTAGGGTGCACAAACTAGCTTAGGATTTAGTGCCTTGTAATAAGATTTTGTGAGTAAACTTCTCCAAGGCTATTAAATCAGCATATGTGTCTGACTAAGGGAGTGGAGAAATCCATTGTATAATCGGTAAGATCAGGAGGTTTCGCTTACACCAGAGATAAGCACAAGGTTGCATGAGGTTGGTTGAAGGGATATCTCCTGGATACCTTCTTAGCGTCAGAGATATTTCTGGGGATCTATTTGTATATGGGGATCTTGCTAGTGTCGTTACCTCCATGAGAGGTGGTGCTTTCAAGGTTTCAAGATTTTCTACCCTACCCATATGGTGGACCTGACTTACGACTGTTCACCTGTGCATCAGTTATACCATGGTTTCTTAGTTGCTTGACTTAGGTGCCACATAGGTTACTTGCAAGGGTTATTTTGAAGGTACCCTGTCTCATATAAGGGTCAGACAACACACAAACTTTATGGAGGATTACCTCTCCAGGTGGATTTGACTGACTATTTGTTAAGCCCACAAGGGCCCTTATAATTGATTTTGATACCTCATATATTTAGCAGGGACTCTCAGGCCCCTCTTGGGTGAGGCATACCTACTTTAGGGAGGGAGGCCCCTTTCATCCACTTTATCTTGGTTGTGTGCATATTGGTCGTTTGATTATTTTTGGTGTTCTCTTTGATCACTAGTTGGCCTTAGGATTTGTTTTTATATCTTGAATATTAAGTCATTGTGGAGTTAGACCAACTTCCTCGTCGGTCTCGTCGCTTATTACAGTTACCACCGTATTACGATTCTTTGCCTTCTAAAAGGCATAGAGTTATTAAATGTGGTACACACACCTCCACTTATCATACTTGTAATTCTACAAGGATGAGTATTGAACTGAGTCATCAAAATACTGGGAGCCCCTTGGCTCCCACACCTACTATAGTTAATGGAACCCCTTCGACTCCTGCAACCACAATGGTTGTAGTAATGAAGGCACCTATCATCACTGTTACCCGTCCTATAGTGAATGCTCAACCTATTGCCACGAACCCATTTAGGTCTTTTGGTAACTCACTAGGATATAATGTTCATTCCATCCTGGTGGCCTCTAGTCCTTTTTCCTATGGTATGCCAAATTTTACTTCGCAGTTTTCAAACTCAATCCCGGTTGTTGGCCCTAATGATAGGATTGGACTTGGGGGAACTAATCCTCCTTATAATCCATTTTCATTTGGTGGCTATCTGATCCCTCAAACGACTCCTACCATTTGAGGCATTCCTTCTTTTAACCTGAGGTCTAATCCTGTTACTTCTGGGTGGAGCAACCAACCTAGCGTACAAGATTCTACTCAAGTTTTGTCCTTTACCCTCACCTCCTCAGTGTCGATTCTGACCAACACATTTGGCATGACAAATCCACCTTTATCCTTCAGATTCACACCTAGAGGAGGTCAATTTCACAACTTGGCCAACCCCCAACCCGGAGCCACTTCGGTTGGGGGAATTTTTTATAACCCTCATCAGAACATTACTACCGGAATGGTACCCAACCAACCTCTTATTAATCAACCTGGAGGAGGGTCTTACAATCCCGGACAGGGCCATGGTGCTTACCAGAACCCTGGATGGTTTGCAATTCCCCAAACAAAATATTTCCAGGGATCTTGGGGCCAGATGTCACAACCCCGTCTCCCTTTTCTGGCCACGCTCAACCTACCAGACTTGTCTAAGCTGATGAATGACCTTGTGTGTCATGATCCTACATGGCCCCCCGTTCCCACCAAACTTTCTTCGGACATTCCAAAATTCGAAGGCAAGAATGGCGAGGATCCTGGTGATCACATTACCACCTTTCACCTATGGTGCTCTTCGAATTCCCTTAATGACGATTCCATTCGGTTAAGATTATTTCAATGCTCCCTCATAGGTGTTTTTGCGAAATGGTATATTGAGCTACCTAGGGGGGCATATGGGACATTTAGTCAGATGGTTCTAGTCTTCCTTGACCAATTCCAATTGTCGGTTCATTACAATGTTGGCATAGAGCTTATGTCGACCTTATGCCAGGACAAAGACACTCATATCTCTTATCACATCCAAGAGTGGCATGGACAGAAGTGGTTGATCAAGACCTTCATACCCCCATATTTCCAGTTAGAATGGTTCCTTAAGTCCTTACAACCTCCTATTTCGAAGGATGTTGCTACATCTGGGGTTACATCTGAGGAAGAAGCAATATTCAAAACCCAGAAGTTAGATCTTATATAAGCTCAATATGGCATGTTATACGAGATTCTTATGGATGCACCGAGGTCAAACTACGACCCTAGACAAAATCCCGAACCTCATGCCGATGGCATTGTAGGCTTCACCAATGTGAAATCCACATACTCGGTGACAAGCCATTTAAAAGAGTTGTCTCTAAACCAATCTACAGGAGGGAAAAATTCGTCTGTGTCTTCCAATCCCACTCAATCAATGGATGTACATTCCATGCAATCGTTGACCGACCCAAATGGTAGCCAACAACCAGGCAGGAATAAGAATAAAGGACGTAATAATAATCGTAAGGGTGGGGAAAATAATAATAAACCCAAGGACAATGGTAATAATGAGAGGACAAATAATAATTCTAGTGAGGGAAAGAAATAAATGCATAAGGGACTGTAAGATTTGTACATACGATCATCTTACTCATTTATGCCCCAAGAAATTGCGAGGCTCTTATCTCTACCGCCCGTCATGTTGACAAATCCTTTTCCACATAACCAGTACATGGCCTTGAGCTCCTCAAATGCCAAAAATGTGGTCGGCGGAAGTCAAATCCCACCGACACAAGACGATGACCGTTTGTGCAACAATATGGTCAATTATCAAGTAAATGTATCCACCCGGTCTCGCGATTACAGTTCTTCATAGACTGTACCTGGTCTAGAGTCTCCTCCTCCTCCATATATGCCTCTGCATATTGAAAAGAGAGAGCCACCTCCTCGTACTCTGAAAGGAGTACTCAAGCACTCTACCCACAATCCAAATGCTAGATCCACCTAGAATTACTCTATTTTTTAGGACCTGGATCAAACCCCTTGTGAGATGTTGGCCCTGGAGGTACTCCAGACTTGTCCCTCATAGAGGAATGCCTTGATATATATGTTAGGAGATCTAGACCCCAATGGCTCGAAATTTATCAAGTTTGGCATCATAGATGTGAAGCCTTGCTTTCCTTACCATGTGGCATTCCAAATCCATGTGTGTTAGTCAAAGTAAACCATCAAGTGTGTGTTTGTTGATGAAGGCACTACAACATGTGTGATGTCCTTTATCTGTTGGAAATCTCTCGGCTCTCCGACTCTCTCTCAATCTCCGTCCATGTTGACTGTTTTTTACAATCATTCCTTCCGCCCTCACGGTATTCTTCCTACCTTTCTAGTCTAGTTAGGTGGGAAGACGGTAGAGGTGGATGTCGAGGTGGTCTATGCACCCCTCGATTACAACTTGTTACTAGGACGTAATTAGACTTATGATATGATTGTCGTCATATCATCCGTCTTCCACACTCTTTGTTTTCCTCACGATGGGAAGATCATGATGGTCAACCAGTTATCCTTTGCATATGCTAGCCCTAGTGCATCTATTGGACCGTCGATCCTCGTGGTCGATAATTCTCAGCCGAAAATTGAGAATATTGGTGTCAAAATATGTTCATCCCTTATGGGTACCTTCAACTTCATGGCACCGATTCACCATGTTTACACCATGTCTAGTAGGCCCGTTTCATCAAAGAGGTATGTTCCATTCTGCACTTCCTATTTTAATGATCCTTGGACCCTACCTTCCTCGACTTCATATTTTGAAAGTCAATCGCATGCTGGAATGGCCATGCCACTATCAGCAGCGGAGATAGCACGTCGATTTTTTCTTGACTCTTCTGGCGATCCCGATCCTATTACCTCACCGACAGATGAGGAGGATCTTGTTCTTAAGCTCATGTGGGCCACTTCGTTGTCTTGTTCACATGACTACCTCGATGATACTTTTCCCTCAGATGAAGCTATCATCGAATCCATGAATGGTTATGACAAACCTTGGGATGATATGCATCATCTCTCTTATTTTCTCCCATATCTTGCTAGAATTGAACAAGATGACTTCCGATCTACTTTGAGCGAGATAGTCGGTCACGTCGTAGTTCTACTTGATATGCACAAAATTTATGTCGAAGGAAATATGGCGAGTATCTCTCCTACCATCACGATTGATATCTCTCATACCCCTGGAAAGATTGAAAATGTACACATCGGTGAGAATTGTTCGCCAAAATAAATCTTGATCTACACTGAGCTCTTCAAGGAATTCTGAGATGTATTTGCTTGGTCATATGAAGAGATTCTAGGAATCGACCCTCGAATTGTCGAGCATGAGATTAGAACTTATCCAGATGCTAATCCTGTTCTAAAACGTCTTAGATTTGTCAATCCTCAGAAGGCCCCTGTTATTAAGGCAGAGGTAGAGAAACTACCTAATGTTGGCTTTATCTACCTGGTTCCTTTAACTGAATGGGTAACCAATCATGTTCCTATGAATAACAAGAAAGTAACCATTCATCTATGCATGGAATTTCATTACCTCAACAAATCCTATCCTAAAGACAACTTCCCGACACCTTTCATAAATCATATTCATGACGAGTGTGCGGGAAGCAAAGTTTTTTCTTTCATGGATGGATTTTCAGGGTATAATCAAATTCAAATTAAACTAGAGGATCAACACAAGATGACATTTATTTGTCCTTGGAGTACTTTCTCATAGCGGAAGATGCCTTTCAGCCTTAAAAATGTCGGAGAAACCTTCCAACGTGCTATGACCTTCGCATTCAACGATCTTAAGCATATCTTTGAGGCTTATCTTGACGATCTTGTTGCTCACTCTCATAAGAGAGTGGATCGCCCTAAGCACCTTTGGCTAATTTTTGAAAGATGTCGTCATTATAGAATCCAGTTAGACCATCATAAATGCATCTTTTGTGTTAGGTCTAGACATCTTCTAGTATTTTTAGTATCTAAGATAGGGATCATTGTAGATATGTTAAAGGTTGAGACAATACTTTGATTTCCTCCCCTATGCACTATTCGACAATTCAAGGTTTACAGGGGAAAGATAACTTTTTACATCGGTTTATAGTAAACTATGCCAATATTTCTAAGGTTTTCATGCATATTTTGAATAAGGACACCCCTTTTATCTGGGATGAGTGAGCCCAGGAATCCTTCGATGCTTTGAAGAAATCCTTGGTATCGAAGCCTCTTTTAAATTCTCCTGACTATGGTAGGGATTACTTGCTTTATATTGTCATTTCCTAAGAGACGATTGGTATGGTTTCGGTTCAACAGGATGATGTGCTTCGCGAGCACGCCATCTACTATCTTAGTTGAAACTTAGTCGGTCCTGAGCTCAAATATTCTCACGTTGAAAAGCTAGATTTGGCTGTTGTCCACGAAGTCCAACGATTACGCCATTATATATTGCTTTGAAAAACTATTGTGGTTGTTGATGTCAATCCATTTTAATACTTCCTTAACAGGTGTATCATAGGGGGAAAATATAATAAATGGATTTTCATTTTACAATATTTTGATCTTGATTTCGCTTCTGCAAAATCCAAGAAATCACTAGTCTTTGCAGAGTTAATATTTGACTTCTCATGATTGGATGAGGATGTTATTAATGTCTATTCCTTTGTGAATGAACACATTTTCCTTGTCTCGTCGTCTAACCCTTGGTATGGAGACATTGTTCTCTATATTCAAACTTTGAAGTTCCCTCAGCATCTCTCGCACGATGACTGACGACGTATACGACACCAAGCTAATAATTAAATTATCGTCGACAAAACTTTTTATCATCAAGGAATAGAAAATATCCGGCATCATTGTTTAACTCACGAAGAAGTCGAGTCCGTTCTTAATGATTTCCACAGTGGGGCTTGTGGTGGTCATCTATCCGGGCTTGTGACAACCCAAAAAAATTTGCGAGACAGTTATTTCTTGCCATTTATCTTTATATATTGAATTGAATCAATTAAGAAGTGTCACCCCTGCCAGATGTTCACTTGGAAAATGCACTCGCATTCATCCCCTCTCCATCTATTCATTACCGTCAATCCCTTCAACAAGTGGGGGGTAGACTTTGTGGATTGCAACCCAACTTCGATTGGGGGGAATCAATACATTATCATGGTCGTAGAATACTTTAATAAGTGGGTTGAGGCCATGCCTACAGTTAAATCCGACAGGAATATTGTTTCCTTCTTCGTATTCAATCAAATTATCGCCAAGTTTAGTATCCCAAGTGAGATTGTCACTGATCATGGTAGTCACTTTCAAAATGAAATGATGGAAGAGATATCATCCAAGATGGGTTTTAAGCATGGTCATTCTTCCCCTTACTACCCCAAAGAAAATGGACAGGTAGAGGCCGTAAACAATTCTCTCAAGACCATTTTGCATAAAAGTGTTAGCCAGAACAAATCTGATTGGCATATTATGATATATTCCGCACTCTAGGCATATTGAACCTTAGTCAAGACTTCCATCAGATTTTCCTTTTTCCAGTTAGTACATGGTGTGGAGTTGATATTACCTATTGAATGTGAAATCCCTTCTCTTATATTGGCATTCGCGCTCCTCCCTGACACTTTCGATCTCGAGCGATGCCTCGTACACCTAACAAGCGTTGACGAGAAACATCGATATGATTCTATGGCTATCAAGGCTAATACAAGACGTGTCGAGGTCCAATATGATAATTTTTTCTGTCCTTGGTTGTACGTTGGGGGTGACTTGGTCCTTTTATATGATCAAGCCAAAGGATCGCTGGGAACAGGCAAGTTCAAGCCCATGTGGCATGGTCCCTATATTGTGCGACGTGTATTAGAAAAATGAGCCTATGAGTTAGAATACTATGAGGGGAACATGTTGGCCGAGCGCAAGAATTGGCTCTACTTGAAAATATATTACACTTGAGCCCCAAGCTTGGGCATCATTCTTTGTATACTAATGTAATTTAGTGTATATATCTTTTCCCTTTAATTTTTGTCTTCAGCTTTCTTATTGATTTTTCCCTTGGTTGACAGATGTCAATGGAGTCTTTGGTCTACTTAGGATTCGCAGACAGAGCTATTCATCATACATAGAACTTGGCTTCCATAGCTTGGGTGGTTTACTCACCCGGGGGTCTACTGGTGTCTTCAGGTGATGTATGCCTAGGGCCATCTGTTAGCACTAGAATTCACACTCAGATTGCATAGAAGGTAAGCCCAGTACCCATTAGTTTATACAGTAAATGTAAATGATTTTTAAGAGGCCAGATGGAGAAGACTCAATGAAAATAATGTTCTAACTCAGAAATATGGACTGGTATGCACAAGCAATTGAGGTCTTGGATCAACTTCAGTCAGTAAGTTGGAGTAAAGGTGAGTAGGAGGAATACTTTGGTGAGAAAATTGTAGAGGTTTTTCATGAACATCAGGCCTTCTAGTAGCCTAAGGAAGAAAAAATTAAACACAAGATATGTTGGGTATGTGTTATATTCTTTGCATGTGTGTGTGTGGGTGCATCAAGTTCGACAACTACGTTTGACGATCCCTCTAGTAGTGCTCTTTGTGTCATGTGCGTTGGGCGCTTTCCTAGGGGGGTCCCAGGGGGGTAGATATGCCCCCCCTGGTTACGCGCAGTGTTCGGCGCCGGGCATTAGCCCGGGCCGACGGGGTTTGGGGCAACACCCTGAATTTTTTTTTTGGGGTTGTTTTTCTACTTTTAGCCCGGGCTGTTTTTCTACTTTTAGCCCGGGGCCGACGGTTTACTAAATTAATCCTGAATTAAAGGATTAGGGTTTTGGTATCTACGGAATACCTAAATTTTTTTTATATATTGTATGGTGAATGGTGAAATTGGATATAATGAATATAAGAAAGTTTTTCCCGGTTGAGGGTTTCCGGTATAAAATCTTTGTGTACTCTGTGTATGAGCCATTGATTAAATTTGTTTTTCTTAAGAATCTATATTCATTCCTTTACTTCACAGGTTTAAAACTTACAAGATCCTCTCGGATTCAAATTTCAAGGAAACTGAAAGAAATCATAACATCATTATAATCAAACATTCATCATAATACAGTCACAACAATCCATGCGAATCAATCAATCATGAACTCTATCAGTATTAGAGGCAAATAATATGGAGTAAGAAAGATGACTTAGATTAATTAAGAAGTCTCAAATCAAGACATAACCAAAGAACTAGTGTTCTTCATCAAAATATTACAATAGCAAGGAGCCTATCTCGACCATTGGACCTTAACAAAATATCAAAACTGCCTATATATACTAAAAATGTTGCAACCACCAATAATGTGATCGGACCCCTGCATTCAAAGTTTCCAGTCGGCGCATACTCTATCAGCATGTACAGGACTTCTTATGTCAAACGCGAACCCGACTTAGTTATGTTCTTTGCAGGAAAATCCATCCCTCAGGAAACTTCGGATTGACAATCGCCCCCCACGACCCTTCTCTCCACACATTCCATTTATGGTGTAAGATGAGGTCTCAACCATCGCCCCCATTTTCAATAACTACCTTCATTGGGATCAGGATGAGGCCTAACACCCATGAATGTTCCAGGCAGTGCCCACAACTTCTTCGAGTCAATCCCAACACCTCAAGTCCACGTAGATCTTCTTTTGTGACCAAATATGGGTGCTTTCGGTCTTTGGCGCAACTCCTCTCCATCGCTCCATCCTGCATGTGACCTCGGGCCATAACTTGGTGCTCATATCCAAAGGTGCTTCAAGATGTCCTTCGCAAACTTACACCATGCTCCATGTTAAAACCTTTGATTCATGAAACCCCAAATTCTTGGATCTGGTGCCACTTGTCCCTCTGAATCGAACGACTCCTATTGATTTCGAGCTTCGAGACTTCGAACCTTCGAGACTTTGGGGATTTCAAGACTTCGACACTTTTATCATTTTAAAAATCCCAAAGTAAAACTCCTAGACTAACAAATCTAATGATGCGTGGCATTCTGGATTTGGATGGCCGAGATCCACTTTGGGTCTTCAGGCTCTGGGAAAACCAAAGCTCAAATATTGCTTACTCTTCTATGCTCTTTTACCCAGAGTTGTCGATCTATTGACACATGGATCTTGTTAATCAACGACTCAGATTCACTTCAGGCCTTCGGGACTTTGGCCACTTCGGCACTTTGGCCACTTTGGCACTTTGCAATGTTTAACTCCCATAATTATCTAGAGCGTCGAACTCTGAAGCGAGGGATCTGCCTCCATGCGTCCGCATCTTTTGATGGCTCAGATTATTTCAGGAATTCGGGCTTCGGTTCTTTAGGAATTCCACACACTTCTCACTTCGAAACTCCCAAATCTTATTTCCCCAAACACTTGGATCAACTGCCACCTGTCCCTTTAAATATAAACAACTCATGCTCTCTTCAGGCCTTTTTCTCCGACACTATACTTCGTGCAACTTTAAGATTCCAAACGCCCACGAGATGCTTATCTAAACTCCACATGGAATTCTTGTCGTTGAAAGATGAGCCTGCCTTTTTGCTTGATTTGGGTCCAGAATGGACCACTCTGAGTGTCGTGCTTCAAGCCCACGGTTGTGGCCTATGTAAACAAAGACTTGGACAACTGGATAGGGGCTTGGGAAAACAACAGGATGAGTGATTGAAACAAAAGGAGATGGTTGTTAATATTTAGAGGAAAATATAAAGGCTTCAAGATGAGACTTTTTCAGGTAAGACATCAAGGAAAACCAGGTCTTTTAAACAAAAAGGGGTGAACAAAAATGACTTTACTAGTTGAAGAGAAAAACTTTAAGACATGGCCCACGAAAGAGAGAAAGACAGGGAAAGGATATAGACTTAGGTATTCACAACAGACCCATACGACTCTTGACAACACTATGTGATAACATTTGGCTCCACAGGGGATGGCATGCTCCCTGCGAGCTGCCAAGAAAGCATAGTTCTAGTGCCTTAGCTATTGGGCTATGGAGTCTAGCTCAAAAATTTCACTAAAGAAAACAGAGAGATATGTACACTACTCTACTAAAATGAAAACAAACACATGGACTCCAGAAGCAGCTTATTTATGTACAATCCTAGGCTAACTGACCTTTACAAAGCGCTAGGTGAAAGAAAACTTCCACCATAGCCAGCCAGATTGTTTGGTAATATAAATATTCTTCACTTCACTGGAGATGATCCATAAAAAGATAGGGAGGTATGACAACAGAATGAGAACATGGCTTGGAACATTGACCATACCCCCAAATGATGATAAGATGAATAATTCTGCAGTCTTCAATGCTTTTGGAAAACACAAATCCATATATAACCCCACAGGGTCACAAAATTTGTAATCAGGAAATATCAACTGGTAAGAAATTAACTCTTGTCCTTCATTGTGGCTCACCCATCGTTCAATGTTCTCAGGTGGGTCGAGAGATGATACGGGTTGGATGATCCCAGGTGATATTTGCTCGTTTACAAGTCCTAGAAAGGAGATAAACTTCCCACTTAGCTCCTCCTTTGCATGTTGATTTGTGTCTTCTGTGGGTCCAGGATGGCTGATTTCCACCCAATGCTTTTCCTTAGTGAATAAAGGAAAAGGATCTATAGTTTGGTCTTTGAAATATTTCATGAAACCATACTCACCTATGAGTATCGATGAAATAATTCCATTTGAAAGTTTCAGAAAATATGAAACATATGACTCCATGTATATGGCCATAAGATCATGAATAACATGACATAAATATGGCTACTTTAGAGGACCAAGCTTCTCCTTTGTAAATGCCTCTCTGCTTGCAAATAAATGACCTCCTTGTTCTTTTGAAACGAACTCTTAATCACCAACAATTGCAGTCTCTCCTTCATAAGAATGACCATAAGATAATGGTACAGTAGGATTTAAAGCATCACAACTATGATCAGCCAAGAACATATAGTTATCTATGCAATCAGCCACTACTTCATGCTCAAAATGTTCTGAAAACTGATCATCAGATTGATATGCATTCATGCCCATAGAAAAATCTGCAACTATTGAAGGATCTGATTCCAAATGTGAATCACGCCCACTTCCTCGTTGTTGTTCCAGATCTGAATTATACTCATTGTCTTCTTGCTCATAATCTGAAACATATTGACAGTCTTATTCCTTATGCACATGCAATTCTTTAAGACATGCTTGCATATGAGCCCCCCTGCTAGCCCTAATGTTCTCTTCAACTTCTTCAGCATCTTCAAACATGTGTCTTAAGGATGAATATTTCCTTTCTCTCAGAAGAAGGACAAGTTATGGATGTTGAGCCATGACATAGTACACCATGGAAACAGTTTTTGTGGGTTTGATATCCATAGGCATACTATGATAAAGAATGTAAAACCTCATGTTGAAGATAACCAAGGCTTCCTCTTCCCCTCTCCTCAAGTCATTAAACTCAAACCAGTATTGATGAAGGGAGTTGTTCTCACCCCAACACTTTAAAAAATCTTTGCATAGCTTGATCCGAGAACCAATAGAACTAGCTCCCAAACATTTAAACCACACAACAACATCTCCAGAAAAATAATGTGAGAACAACCTCATGGTAACATCCTCGTGAAAAATCTCAAACTGATCAACAAATTTCTCAAATGCCTCCAAGTGCCTCTCAGTTGTAACATGATCCTCCATAGAAAACCGAGGAAGATACTCAAAGGAATAAAGAGGATAAGGATGAATGTCAAGTGCCATCCTTAAAGGTTTAAACATCTTGTCTCTAATCTTAGCTTGAAAACTGGTGGGATGAATATGAGGTTTAACAAGAAGATGGATAGGCTCGACAGTAATAATGAAAGGCAATGATATTTGAGAAGGATTTCAATCATTTTCAACCCCCTCAAGGCTACAAGGGTGATCAATTTCATGAGGAAATCCAATACAAATATCACTTTTATGAATAGGCTGAGGAGAAGACACAAGATCAACATCTACAACACAAGAAGAGGGCACGTCTTCATCTTCTAAGGATGGATAAATAAAGGAAGGCTTATTATCATTTGAATAGACAACGCAGAGGATAATCCTTTTCATATGTAAAGGGAAAGAGAGAAATGAGATAATAAAGAAAAACATGATTTCATGAAGAAAGCTCATAAAATGATACCTGGTCTTCCCCTTTGGTATGGTCATCTTTCTGTCAACAGGATCCTCCCTAGTGGAGTCTTTGATTGTGGAGTCGCCAGGTGAAAACTGTAATCTTCAATGGTTCTGATATCTGATGCACCTTCAGAATCAAAATCTCTTTGTTGTTCTATCCCAGGGAAATGTCTTCAATTCGTTCCCCAACAATGACACCAGAAATGTTAGCACTAGAAGTCACCCTCAGATTGCATAGAAGTTAATCCCAGTACCCATCAGTTTATACAGTAAATGCAAATGAGTTTTAAGAGGCCAAATGGAGAAGACTCAATGAAAATAACATTCTAACTCAGAAATCTGGACTAGCATGTGCAAGCAATTGAGGTCTTGGATCAACCTCAGTCAATAAGTTGGAGTAAAGGTGAGTAGGAGGAAGACTTTGGTGATAAAATTGTAGAGGTCTACCGTGAACATCAGGCCTTCCAGTAGCCTAAGTAAGAAAAACTTAAACACAAGATCCTCTTGGATTCAAATTTCAAGGAAACTGAAAGAAATCATAACAGCATTATAATCAAACATTCATCATAATACAGTCACAACAATCCATGTGAATCAGTCAATCATGAACTCTCTCAGTATCAGAGGCAAATAAGATGGAGTAATAAAGCTGACTTAGATTAATCAAGAAGTCTCAAATCAAGACATAACCAAAGAATCAATGTTTTTCATCAAAATATTACAATAGAAGGGAGCCTAGCTCAACCATTCGACCTTAAAAAAATATCAAAATTGCCTATATATACTAAAAATGTTGCAACCATCAGGAATTTGATCAGACCCCTACATTCAAAGTTTCCAGTCAATAGCTACTCTGTCAGCCTGTACATGCCTTCTTATGTCAGATGTGAGCCCAACTTAGTTATGTCCTTTGCAGGAATATTCGTCCCTCAGGAAACTTTGGATTGACAATCGGCCCCCATGACCCTTCTCTCCACGCATTCCATTTATGGGGTGAGACAAGGTCTCAACCACTACCCCCATTTTCAATAACTACCTTCATCAGGATCAGGACAAGGCCTAACACCCATGAATGCTTCAAGTGGTGCCCATGACTTCTTCAAGTCAATCCCGATAACTCGAGGCCAAGCAGATCTTCTTATGTGACCAAATACGGGAACTTTCGGCCTTTGGAGCAACTCCTCTCCATCACTCCATCCCGCATGCGACCTCGGGCCATAACTTGGTGCTCATATCCAAAGGCGCTTTTGGATTTCGTCCTTCACAAACTTATGCCATGCTCCATGCTAAAACCTCTTATTCGTGAAACCGTGAATTCTCGAATCTGGTTCCATGCATCCCTCTGAATCAGACGGCTCCTGTTGATTTTGGGATTCGGGACTTCGAACCTTCGGGTCTTTGGGAGTTCAAGGCTTTCGAGAATTAGACACTTTTCTAATTTTAAAACTCCCGAAGTAAAACTCCCGGAGTGACAGCTCTGATGACGTGTGGCATTCTGGATTTGGACGATCGAGATCCACTTTGGGTCTCCATGCTCCAAGAAAATCAAAGCTCAAATATTTCTTACTCTTCCATGCACTTTTACCCGGAGTTGTCGATCTATTGACATGTGTCTCTTGTTGATCAATGAATCAAATTCACTTCGGGCCTTTGGGACTTTGGGCACTTCAGGTCTTTGGTCATTTTGGCTCTTTGCAATGTTTAACTCCCACAATTCTTCGTAGCGCCGAACTCCAAAGAGAGGGATCTTCCTCCACGCGTCCTCAGCTTTTGATGGCTCAGATTATTTTGGGAATTCGTGCATAGGCTCTTCATGAATTCAACACACTTCTCACTTTGAAACTCTCGAAGCTTATTTCCCCAGACACTTGGATCAACTGCCACCCGTCCATTTAAAGATCAACGAATCATGCTCTCTTTGGGCCTTTTTCTCCGGCGTTATACTTCGTGCAACTTTAAGATTCTAAAATCCCACGAGCCGATAATCTGAACTCCACATGGAATTCCCACCATTGAAAGTTCAACCTGCCTTTTTTCTTGATTCCGGTCCAGGACGGACCGCTCTGAGTGTCGCGCTTTGAGCCCGTGGTTGTAGCCTATGTAAACAAAGACTTGGACAATTGTATAGGGGCTTGGGAAAAAAATAGGATGAGTGATTGAAACAAAAGGAGATGGGTGTTCATCTTTAGAGGAAAACATAAAGGCTTCAGGCCGATACTTTTTTAGGTAATACATCAAGGAAAACCAGGTCTTTTAAACAAAAAGGGCTGAACAAAACCGACTTTCCCAGTCGAAGGGGAAAATTTAAGACATGGTCCAAGAAAGAGAGAAATACAGGGAAAGGATACAGACTTAGGTATTCGCAACAGACCCATACAATTCTTGACAACCCTATGTGATAACACCATCCACGAATAATGTGGCTGAATATAGCGTCATTATAGAACTTTTGTGTGATTCCATTTCACATGGTATTCGCTCTTTGGAGATTCACCCTGATTCCTAGTTAGTAGTATGTCAGTTGAATGGTAGTTACCGTGTGTGTGATCCTACATCACTCCGTCGATTCCTATGGGTACGTATTTTAGAGAGATAGTTTGATTTTATTACTTATCATCACATACCTAGGATTTCTAATTATGTATATGATGCTTATGCTAATTTTGTTTTAGATTGGCATTTGTCACATAACTAAATCAAAGAAAACAATCTCATAAATGTACACATTGTAATATAAGTAAAGCCCAAGAACCACGTTTTATATATATTTCAAAAAATATGATGTTTATAGTACAAAATTGGGGCCAACACCCTCAATACACATATACAACCAATAAAATAAAATCCATGACATCTACGCCTGTGGAGCCAGATGTGTGTCATGATAACAAACTACGGTGTTTGCGATACGTTGAAAGAGTCACACCCAAGCTCTAGGAACACCAACCACTTGTCGTTGCATGGCCACTGGAAAATCCTCAACTTGAACCATCAAAATCCTATGTGTCAAACAAGATAGGTTTCCTTGCACATTTTGAAGGATTCTCTCTGCTTCTCCTCCCACCACCTCATCTTCCCGGTGCCTTCGACGATGTCGTAGAAGCCTGTTTAGTCGTCACGGGCCTACGTCTGCGTCACACAAGTGTCTATCTAGTACTTAAATGTCATCCAAAAATATTTTTGGCTTACTATACAAAAATACAAAAAAATGAAATATTTAAAAACGTTGACATACCTATGTCCCCATAGGAAGTCCCTGGTAGCAATGGAATGTCAAGGTCCCCTATGAAGTCGATCCCTACATAGGGGTAGTCATCTATAGAAATGAACTGTCATCTCCACCAATAAAATAAAGTTGCGTCGTAGGTTGTGGGCACCCTACCTCCCCCTTGTCATCTCATCACCTTGTTCCACTATGCCATGGCTGGATCGCAAGGTCCTCAAGGAATGATCTCGACTCTATGTCCCAAACCTAGAACCCGCACGAAGAAAAATCTACACAAGATAAATACAAACTCGAAGTTCCTCTTGTCACCCTATTTTCATTTTTCCAACTATCTCTTCATATTATCCAGTAGCGAGGTGCACCAATCGTACACTATGGGTCTCAAACACTCTACAGAATAGAACATAAGCAACCTATATTTCTGGTACAACGAAGTTGATCGTGTGATCCTGGTCAAAACGAGGACAACAATCTTGAGGCTTAGATTGTTTATTACCCAGATGGGGAGTTGACTCCTGACCTTCTCGATCCCTGCTATACAGTGAGCATCTATGTACTCTTATATCTTCATATCACTCCCATATCCCTGGGATTTGAGGTTCACCACCTCACCCTGACGCGACAACCCATTCAAGAAATATATATCCTCAACTTCAAACCTTAATGGTTGCCCATCAAGGTTGAAGCTCTCACTGTCTGCATCCCAGTAATCCACAAGAAACTGTATAAACCTCACTTGGGCCCTCATCCCTTTGAGTGCCCAAAACTTGTGCAACCTGCATCTTTTCAAGGCTATTTGGTCCCCTAGATCTCTTTCCACAACAACATCTATCTCTTCATGTTCCCTTTCCATCCATTATAGCACCATCCTTACATAGAAACATCAATTTTTGAGTTAGCAACCATCAAAAACCTTTTTTATGGACATGTATGTGGGATACAACATTCAGATTCGCATATAGGGATGATTATACATAGTCTATAATTTACACAGTCATGTATAACTTCGCGTATACGCAACCCGATGAATGGCAGCCCGCGTACACCTAAATACCTAATTTGTTCCTTAAATAACTCAAATTTTTAAACCTAAATACAAAATGTAATCCAATATAAAGGAAGAGGAGGGGAAGAAGAATGACCTGGTCTAAACGGTCTCTGATTCCATCACTCAACGCTCCTGCAATCACTACTTGAAGATTGGAGGTAATTTGGTCCAAAATTCACTATTTGGGTAAAAAGTCAAATGACATAGTAAAATTTGGTTTTTGTTACTATTTATAGCAGTTTTTACCCACTTTACATTGTTTCGAATCATATTTTCTCCTAATGGACTAATACAACAATGGATTGATTTGGTTTTTGTAATTTTCACCACGGATTCTTGCGGTTTTTAGCGTTATGTTGACCATTTGTAACTACAGACAAGTATTTTCCCTACCCAACATATAGGATAGGTATACGTTCCATCATGCACATTTGCATTGTCCTATAATTGTCACTCATATGCCTTAGGTATGAACCCATTATTTAGTGACACAAAACCCTCCATCTGCTACAAGATGTGTCGTTATCAAATGGTAGAGGCTTACCAAACATGGGTACCCTAGTTAGATCCTCTGCTCCATTTGGATCCCATGCCGAGATTTTTTCAGTAGGACAGGGAGTCCCTTATAGCTAATACATGACTTTATGTTGAGCCTCATTTCTCAGTCATAAACATGATGACCTATACCTATAGGACTCCCAGTTGAGTTTGATTTAATCTCTTTTCCGACTCATTTTCAAAAAGAGAAAAGATTGTTGAGTGAACTTGTCTCTTTCACACTCGTAAATTGGATTTGAAAGGATGTCTATTTGGTACAATTTTATCCCTTTTTCAAACCAAGTAGACTAAGATTATGAAAAAGGAAATTTTTTGGCGTTAAGTTGTGATTGCATCTCATGCCCTTGCTTGCATTATTGATCCTATAGTTGGTTCTCACTTTGCGTTATAAATTGTTTTCCTCAGCAGTTTTGCATCCTCAACCAAGGAGAGCCTCATTTATATCATTTGCAACTTGACACCCTATACCCAGGAGGGAACATTCCCCTGATTATCCATATCCCGCATGCACCTCCTTGCATTGAGCATAGGTACGTTCCACTGCTGGAACTAGTTTTGCTTACTTGCGATACTTGTTTCCTCCTATGTATCATAACATTCATTTGACTATGAAAACAAAAAAAATATGGGCAGGAAGGGAGTATTATCTTATATTGGTAGCAGTCGTGTCGCCTTTGAACAAAGCACAAAGTTATTGAGTCCACTTTTCATCATAATTTTGGGTTTAGCATGGCCTTATGAAGTTGAGCTCACTATAGAGATTTTTCTCCTCCAACTGGTTACTCTTCAAGTCCTTATGGAGAGTTTGATTGATGCCTCATGCATCTCATGGTTTCATCATTGATTCTATGCTTCCAGAGTCTTCCATATGTCTCATGCTCTTTTTCAAAGGATGTCTATCAACCTATGTCAACCATTCCTCAGAACTCTTGACTTTGCATGTCAGCCATACCCTTAGTTTGTCTCAGAATCACATGATGTTATAGTCATATTACGCACCCTGGTCTTACTTTCCTTATTGGTAGGTAAACTTGAACCCATCAGTCGACATTTCATCATTGGTCGTTGACTGGGTGGTTTCCCTTGTGTTCAACAACAATAAATCTATTCACACATTGGTATTTTGCAGTGTCTTGGATGTCATTAGCCTTATTGGTGGTTTCCTCACATTTGTTAGAATTTTTCCTCATTGGCTACTATTCATAGGGTCTTTTTTGTGTACCGCTTGCACTTGGCACACATGAAAGACACACAGGGTCGTTGGTTCATGAACATGTCCTTCATTTGATTTCCTCCAAATCATCAAGCTCTTGCTTTGTACATCATTCTGAATGATGTGATATGCCTTAATGCTCTCCTTTCAACGAGTCTCCTTCCATCGACTTCAGCTCATCTATTTTGGAAATGAGACCTAGAGTATTATGAGTACCTAGAGGCTTGCATTCATTACTGGTAGGTTCTCTCGCCATCGACAATTGGGAATACATAAATTTCTCTTGATTGATGGATTCTTCAAGTGTTCGACCCCAAATCCTTTATTCACACTTGTAAGAATGTACTCGGTGCCTTGTGTTGAATCATGTTGTCATTGATGTCAATGGTTTGATTGATTGATGTCATTGATTGATGTCCAGTGATTGATTGATGTCAAAGGATTGATTGATTGATGATTTATGTAATATAATATTTATTTTCCTTGATGAGAATGCATAGATGAAGATGGATCAATGAGTTGTCATTGATATGATGAAGATGGATCAATGAGTTGTCATTGATACATGATGAAGATGGATCGTTGTGGTTTCATTGGTATATGATGAATTGTTGGAAAAATGTATAGATGACTCATTATCGTCTTATCATGATTGATAAGGTGCACAAATGGATGAACTCTAAAGTGGTACCCTTATGGTGAAATCCTTCATGGGAAGACGCCTTGCGGATTGAGTTATCCCATAAGAATGGTTGGAGGACACTTGCTCTCATTATTTTCTTATCATGATTGATAAGGTGCACAAATGGATGAACTCCAAAGTGGTCTCCTTATGGTGAAAGCCCTCACGGGAAGATTCTTTGTGGATTGAGTTATCCTAGAAGAATGGTTGGAGGACCCATGCTTGTATGTGGAATAATGAGATGAAGATAAAGAAAATTGTTGGTGAAACTATCCTAGATGGACAGTGCTTGTCATGCCATTTCTGGTGGTATGTGGAATTTCACATAACTCCTCATGGTTTGAGAGTTATGGCCTTACGAAGATGAAGGACCCCTACATGAAGGCTTGAAGCCCCCAAGGTCAAAGAAGTCAAAGTGACCTAAAAGAAGAAATCATTATTTAAATGATAAAGTAAGGTGACAAAGTCAAGGTGGATTATTTAAATAATCAAGAGAAGTGACAAAATCAAGAAATAATAAAGTAAGGTGACCAAATCAAGAAGGAATATTTAAATGATAAAGTATTGGAGAACTTTCTATTTATGGAAAGTAATTAACCCTAAAATAAGAAAAATAGGTTAAGTGACCTAGAAATGGGTTAAGTGACCTAACAATGGGTTAATTAACCTAGAGGATGAAAGTATAAATAAGATAGCAATGGTCTCTTGTAGATCATCATTTTTGTGGATCAATGGAGAGCTTCTTGTGAGAATATCTTTTGGAGTATTGATGGAGAGCTTCTTGAGAATTTTTGGTGTGGAAAACTTGAGCATATTGAATATATATAGGTGACTAAGGTAACCAAGGATATATAAGCTGAATTTCAGAAGGAAGGTGAAGAAAAGAGGGCCGGAATTGAAGGGAGGATAAATTCTTTTGATGATGTTTTCTAAGGTATGTTATTTACAGGTCATCTCACCATTTTCTCTATAACTTTTTTTCTATAATGATTCAGACCGTGGAATTTCTATTCAATTGAGAAAACATACCCAAGTATCTGTGGTAAACAATTCAGCTTGTGGGTCATTGTATTTGTGGAGTTACACTCCGTGGAAAATAGGTTTTGTGGCTAGTCCTGAAACTAGTCAAAAATGGGTGTTTCAGGTAAAATCGTCATAACTTATTCATAACAGATCAAAATTTAGTGAGACAAAATGTGTTTTTTAGGTTACAAGATTTAGTATGTTTTGTAACAGTTTTAGATCAATTTAATTAATATATTGTGTGGTCCACACTCTACAAGGTCGCTCTCTAGAATAAGCAGAATTCAACAAGGTATGCCATATTTTCTATAACGCCTTTTTTGAAAGGTTCCAAGTAGTGTCACCTGGAGGAATTACATATAACACACTAAAAAACATTGTATATCAGTTTCAGATCTTTATTCATTACAGATACAAAGTTATTATTATTTCAAGTTGGGGTTGTTGACTAATCCAAAACTAGTCATGGTTGAGACAAGCAGTTGATGAGTTGGCACATACACGAGGTTTATAGTTGATGATGTTGGTACATATTGATGAGTCATTGTTGATGAGTATTTGAAAAATGATTGGTATATACTTGGTACATGGTTGGATGCACTTGTTTATGGTACAAGTTGATTACAGGTTGTTTGGCACAGGTTGGTTCATGGTTGATGCACTTGTTTATGTTGACATATTGATATCTATTGAGAATTTTTGCCTCATCGCAGTTTGTGCTAAGAATGTAAGTTGAGTCTTGCATATAGAGTTGGTTCTCTTGTAGAGTTGTACTCTACTCATTTGTTGCTGAAAAACCCCTGGATTGAAGTCCATAATAAAAGGGAAAATTGTACATGCATCTTGTGTTCTTTGTGTTCCTTGTGGAGATGATTTGTTGATGATATGTTGTTGATATGTATTCACATCTAACTTATTATAAATTATAGCAATGAGTAATAAGAAAATGTTGAATGTTAACTAAGGAGTTTTTGTGTAAGAGGGAAGTTTTAGGAAAAAGATCCCCACACTCATTCACCCCCCCCCCCTCTAAGTGTGGTAGGTGTGTCCAATAATTGGTATCAGAGCGGGCCTTCATTGCAAGACTTAACAATCTTGAAGGAGATAAATAGACACACAAATGGATGATGAAATACCAATCCTTGATGGGGGAAACTATTCTACTTGGAGAATAGAGATGAGAGGGTATTTGAAGACAATGGGAGCAACTATTTGGAAGGCAACCATTGGTGGATCAGTTTCGTTGAAGAACAAGTCGAAGTTTACAGCTCAAAGGGAAGGAAAGAAGAATGATTCATTGGCTCTCAAGACAATTCTTAGTGGACTTTCAAGCCCTATCAAAGATAGCATGGGACAATGCACTTCCACCAAGGATCTATGTCTAAATCTAGAGGAGGCATATCAAAAAACGAAAGAAGATGTTGAAGACCACTCCGTCAAGATTATCAAATGTAAAGAATCTCTAACTCTTGATTGCATATGTGATGATTCTAAAGGAAAAGAATCATGTGATTATGTTGGCAAGAAGTAAGATATTGAAGATACTTCAAATGAAGGTAAAGAATCTCCAAAGACTCTTGATTGCATTGATTCAAAATGTGATGATGTTGAATTTTTCTCAAGTGAAGAAGATGATCTAGAAACAATTTGTGTAAAGTTTGTTGATAGTTAT
>ML836086.1:114345-135419 GCA_009831015.1 Picea engelmannii
CCCAAAAAAAAACCTCTTACCACCTCAGGGGGGTCCGGAATACCGCCTTCTCGAAAATAAAATTGTTTTTCCCATTTTCACCTATTCAACATGTCTTCGTCCGAGGCCGTTTTTGGACAAATGAAAATGATTTTTTAAAAACCGAGAGAGGTTTTTCTCCGTAACGGCCTGAAGAACAAAAAATTCTCTCAGTGTTTTCATAGGTTCCATGATTAGGGAGAATCGAAGCTATATTTCAACCTCTTTTTTCGGATTTTCGGTTTTTCTGTTACAGTCCCGATCTTGCAGGAGCTGTTACGGCTAGATGGAGGAGAATTTGGTGAAACCAAAGGAGGTTTTTGTCTATAACATGCCCATATACAATAACCTCCTTCATTATTTTCTCAGGTGTCAGTTTTGAAGAGAAACATATGTCTGTTTGGACCCCTTTTTTGCAGAAATTAGGCTCGTCTTTCATGGCGGACAGTTCCAGATTTTGGGGGATTTGTGGCTATTTTTGGCCGAGGCGGTTAAAACCGACACACACAACTTGTTGGAGGATCTCCCCTATTTATTCAGAGATGATTTGTAATGTAAAGGTTGTTGATCTCATGCCTAGGAAGGCTATTCCCTATAACATTTTTCTGATTCACCAGGAATATAAAGGGACTTTTTCATAGGATTCCTATGTGTCGACGATTGGTGAAGTTTTCTTGCTTCGTCGAATGTGATTCTAATCAGTCTTCATTATGTTTCTCTCTTTCTAATTTTCAAAAGGAGATTTAACGCAGAATTTATCCCTGATACTCTATGCAGTGCTTTTAAGAATCTTAATGTTTTCCTCTGATACTACAATGAATAAATTCTTGGATGCTTTTTTGTTGTAGTTGATTATCTCGTCTGTTCCTCTTTTAAATCACTTTATTTATAAACAATCCAACATCTGCATTACCTTTCCCTATGGAAATACCTTATAGACCTGTGTTCAATTTCAAACTTGTCACAGACCCCATTGCCCAATGGTATTCTTTTGTTGTCTCAACCAGAAAACCCCAAGAACATAACCCTATTTTGCATAGCTAGCATAATATCCTCTTCCAACAAAGTTATATCAGAAAGAGAGATCCCTCTCTGAGTATTGGAGGGCTAGATCCCAGACTCGAAGTGGTTTTGATGTTGCCTCTGTGACTACCTCCGCAGCCTTGGGCAAATTACAGAGTGCTAACAGAATGGCGACTCCGTTGGGGACTTTGCCCAGTAGTACACTTCAAAGATCCAGATATGATCACTAATGGTGGACAGTGACCAGACACAAGAAAGCTGAGATCATTCACCTGGCGACTCCAAATCATCTCCAGACAATGCCAACTCAAAGACTTCACTGGAGGAATAATTTGAAGCATGACCAAGCAGCCTAGAAAGACCAGGTACTCAAGCTCAAATTGCATTCAAGACATCGTTGGTTTTATCTGCAATTATGTCTTGTCTTTTTCTAAGGCTGATCAAAAGTATATTGTTGAAGATTACTTTGACCATCTATTAATTTATGAGCCTCAAGAGATCATATCCCCAATTTTAGATTATGTGCATACTCATACACCTGTGCACATCCCAGATGCACCTGTAGAAACCCTAGTAAGACATAAGCCTCATGATTTATCTCCTACTCTTGCTAAACCTCTGGATGGTTGTAAGCCCCTTGCTTCATCTCCTGTGCTTGCAAAATTCCCAGACCGATACAAGCCTCTAGATTTGCCTCCTTTTCTCCATGACCTCCCTGTCAATTACATCAATAATCTACCCAAGTTTGATGGAGAGAATACCAATATTACTGTTGAAAATCATATCCAAAGTCTTGAGGATTTTCTTGACCTCTTTGAGGTAGAATATGAGGATGTCTGCATCAGAATGTTTTCCTTGTCTTTGGGAGGTAAAGTTAAATATTGGTTTAAGAACCTTCCAGCTACAAGCATAAAAAAATTTCAGTAGTTCATGCAAGTTTTCTTAGATAGGTGGGTGATCATGAGAAATGTTTTTCTCATCTTGGAAGAGTATGACCATTTGAAAAGACAGCCAGGGGAAACAGTACACCAGTTTTCAGCAAGGTTCAATAAGGTATATCATGCAATGCCTGTTGATATAAAGCCACCCCCAGGATCAACCCACTTGCATTTCCCAGATGCCTTTGATCCTGAGATCGCATTCCAATTAAGAGAAAGGAACACTGCAAGCCTTGAAGAAATGCAGAGAATTGCAGTTGATGTGGAGACCAACTTGTTGATCAAAAGGTCAAAGTTAAAGGACAAAGAAAAGGAGCAGCTGAAGTCATCAGAAGCTAAACTGGAGATTTTGGCCAGTGCCATGGAAGAGATGATGCAGAGGATCAATAGGAAAGATGAGCTTGTCGTCCAAAGACATCATGGTCAATTGATTTCAGAGAAAGAAAATGTCATAGTTCCCAAACATTTTGTTGCTCATCCTTGGTACCATGGTTTGAATAATGATTCTTTCATGTATTCAATTCACAACACATCCAAAGATGAAGCTCCATCCCAACTTGTTGAGGAACAACGAGTTGATATGATGTGCATGTTTGATGACATTCCTTACTTGGATAATTTACCCAAGTATGACCAATATGATGATGATCAAGAGGCTAAAATAGATGTTGACTGTTCAAAAAAACTAGCAACATGTTGTTGGCAGGAAAAAGATCATTTACAGTTTAGATATGACAATCAACCCTTGCACAACAGTCATGACCGCGATGAGGAAGAGGCAGAAAATTTCAGAGTAAGGGAAAAATCTTTGCCCTTATGTTTCTCTTCTTTTCAATTTTTGAGAGGAAATTGTAAGCAAGTTGTCAATAGTAGAGAGGGAGAATTTTATGATCAACTAGGTGAATATTTCAGTGTTGATGTTGAGGTTGTTCTAAATCCAAAGTTGCTGCCATTTACCAACTTTGATTTTCAAATTTCAGAGGAAAGATTAAGGCCTGAGGAAAATTTTGAGTTAATCCAAAACAACTTTGTACCATTATGCTTTAATTCATTTCAGTTTTTGAAAAAGAATCTTGAGTATATGCTAAAGGATAAATACACAGAAAATCAAGAAGTTGCAGTGGAACCAATACATCAATCAATTCAATTTCTACAGGATCCAATATTAGATGGGTTGGATGACCTGTGTTGTCAAAGTCATTTTCCATCATCCAGCCATGGGATAAAAAGTTATTATGATAGGGATATGATTAGACAGTCAGCTACAGGGGTGTGTTCAGCAGAAGTCACATTACGAATCCCATCAGAGCAGTTGCAGCCATGTCAGGATGGCATCTTCTTTCAGGAGGTGTCAACATTTTCACCTATTTTCGCCTGTTCAACATGTCTTCGTTTGAGGCCGTTTATGGGAAAATGGAAATGAATTTTTAAAAACCGAGAGAGGTTTTTCCCCATAACATCCTGAAGAACAAAAACCTCTCTCAATTTTTGTACAGGTGCCATGAGAAGGGAGAATTGAAGCTGTCGTTTAGCCTCTTTTTTCGTATTTTCGATTTTTCTGTTACAGTTCCGATCTTGCAGGAGCTGTTACGGCTAGCTGGAGGCGAATTTGGAGAAACCGAAGGAGTTTTTTGTCCATAAAATGACCATATACAATAACCTCCTTCATTATGTTCCCAAGTGTCATAATTGAAGAGAAACATATGTTTGTTCGAACCTCTGTTTTACAGAAATTAGGCTCGTCTTTCATGGCAGATAGTTCCAGATTTTGGGGGATTTGTGGCTATTTTTGGTCGAGGCAGTTAAAACCGACACACAAAACCTGTTGGGGGATCTCCCCTATTTATTCAGATATGATTTTTAATGTAAAGGTTGTTGATCTCACGCCCAGGAAGGCTATTCCCTGTAACATTTTTCCGATTCACCAGGAATACAAAGGGACTTTTTCACAGGATTCCTATGTGTCAACGATTGGTGAAGTTTTCTTGCTTCGTCGAATTTGATTCTAATCAATCTTCATTATGTTTCTCTCTTTCTAATTTTCAAAAGGAGATTTAACGCAGAATTTATCCCTGATACTTTGTGCAATGCTTTTGAGAATCTTAATGTTTTCCTCTGATACTACAATGAAGAAATTCTTGGATGCTTTTTTGTTGTAGTTGATTATCTCGTTTGTTCCTCTTTTACATCACTTTATTTCTAAAGAATCCAATGTCTACATTACCTTTCCCTGTGGAAATACCTTATAGACATGTGTTCAATTTCAAACTTGTCACAGACCCCATAGTCCAATGGTCTTCTTTTGTTGTCTCAACCAGAAAACCCCAAGAACATAACCCTATTTAGCATAGCTAGAATAATATCCTCTTCCAACAAAGTTATATCATACAGAGAAATCCCTCTCTGAGTCTTGGAGGGCTAGATCCCAAACTCGAAGTGGTTTTGATGTTTCCTCTGTGACTACCTCCGCAGCCTTGGGCAAATTACAGAATGCTAACAAGCCCATTTTCAATTCAATAAACCCTTGAATTTTCCTTTCTAATTCCTGAAAAGTCTTGAGAAAATGTATTCCCAATTTTGTAAAAACTTGGCCAACCCTCACAACGGTCTATTCGAGCATGGCCTCATCAAATTTCTTGTTATAGCTGAATTGACAAAACAAGCCAAGACATGGGATGAATTCCTCTACCAATTCTCAAACCCTCATCTCACAGTCAATACCAGCAAGAGATAAGTTGATTCAGGGGTTGTCACTCCATCTAATCCTCATTCTCCAAAAAATCCAAACCCTCCAACTCAAACTATCTCTCTGTCTGATCAAAAGGCCAAGAAAATTATTGATTCCCCTGCATCCTCATCTAGTAAGAAAATCAAAAATCCTGCTAATAATTCCCCATTGCCTTCAACACCTATTGATCCTCAACCTAAGAATCTACAAGATGCATTTCATCAAGAATTTCATTTAGTCCCTACAAAGAGGAGAGGAGCCAATCGATTCAAGGGGGAATATTTTCAAAGAAGAACCTGAAGTATGAGTGAGGAACTCAATGTAAAACCTCCAAGCACTTCGGATCCTATCCAATCATATTTCAATCATGAGATTGCCCTTAAAAGACTTAGAGAAGTTTTTGTAGAAGAGTTTGAGCCCGATAATGAAGTGAAATCTGAACCTATTACACCTAGTCCCTCGCACAAAAATGTTGTTACTCCTTCGTCCCAGATGCCTACATCGTCTTCCAAAGTTGATATACATTCTACATCCATCAAGGGATCCAAGCCCTCTTCTTTTGAACCATCTAATGATACCCCATTTATTTAGAAATTGAAATAACAAAATGCTGAGTTTCTTCAACAATTGGAAGAGCGAAAAGCTATGGATAGGCATCTACATCATGACAATGCGGTATTGGAAGAAAAAGTGAATTCTCTTCAACAATTGGTTGATCAAATGACCACCACCAATCACAGCTTTCAGATGCAATTGAAACACCATAAAATTCCTAAGACTAAGTCCACGGGGAAAGAGGGAGAAGATTCTAAAGCCAATCCACCCCCTCCTTCATGAGTATAGTTATGTCGGGTGATTCATTTTTTTTTGTAGAGGGACCTACAAATCCTTAGGCGTGGGGGTAATGTTGGGTTCATGTTTTGACTATTTTGTTTCAATGGACAAATCCTTTTTGCATGTGACATTATATATGATATGCTTTCATTTAGCCATTTTGAAGGTATTATCAAAGCTTTATATATCAATTCACCTTGAATTCTCACAAGGTATGTATAATTATAGTTTTTGCAATGATTTTACGATCAATTCATCTCAGTTTAATGTTTATGAAGATATAACGTTCTATTTTTCTTGCAACAAGGCAGAATCACTATCTGATCCTCCATCTGGTACCTCGTCTGACACTCCATTTAGCACTTGATCCAACACTCCATCTGGCACGCGATCTGACACTCGCAATGCATTGGATCTGGAAGTTGGTATATTGGCGGCCTTTGATGGACAAATTAGGGATGTGGGTTTTATTCCCCCTCATTCCCTCTAGCTATGGATCTTGACACATCTCAGATTGAGCAGTTACAACGAACGTTGAGTGGCACACAAAGACTGTTAAGAAGATGTTGTTGTTGGAATACATTTAATGAATTTAATGCTTTTAGAGAGGGTCAACCCTTCCAGTGGTTGACCTATCAAGCTCTGTAAACATCTATAAATACCATTGTCCATGACATGAACCAGAGGAGACAAAATTTATTATTTCATACAAACATTATCACCATTTTGTTCTATACTCTATTTTTATGATTAATGATAGTGTTGCGTTAGTTTAGCGACTGCGTTTTCCTGTTGGAGTGTTTCCACGACCTTCTGGGGGTCCCACTAGTGGTATGGGTGATTGTTTATACCAGTACATATTTCTATTTATATAGTTTCCTTACTTAGATTTCTAAATCGTTTCTTTACTTTGTAAATTTCTCAATTTCAATTGCTTGTTGTGTGTATATTTTAATTGCAGATTACTTATCTAATTCATCTTCCTGTACACTTTCTGTTAACTGCAGATTGCTTTCTGAACTGTGCATATCATAGAGGGACATCCATGGTTGTGTGTTAATGATTATATTTTGTTGTAGGTTGTAGAAGTTGTTTAATTACATCGTTATGTCTTTTCCTCTCTAGTTATAAATTACTCTGCATAGTACTAATTTAGATAGGTTTATTTGCATCTTTGATAGATTAATTGCTTTAGTTTTGATATTTTTGATAGAGTACTAATTTCGATATGTTTATTTATAATTGCAAATAGTCATTGTAAGTTTGTTTGATTTATCATTTTTTCTTCAGCATGATAGGATAGAAATGGATTTTAAGTTAGGATTTGATGCAGACACCCCCCCCTTCTCTCCTCGGGGCTTCTCTACCTCCCATTCAAGGATAGTTAATTATTCTCAAGTTGGATCATCTCCTCGGGAACTTGTTGGTCTCAAACCAAAAACATAGGCCATATTATCACCCTTAGGGTTTTCACGATCACGATCTGATCGTTATCGACCTGTTCGTCAATCAACAGTTCACAAGAATTGTGGGCTGCCAATGTGCTCACTCTTTATCGGAGAGCCCTATACCCGCAATCGACAAAGTTCTCACCCAACCTCCTTTAGATATTGTTCGTTGATCCCATGTCTCAACAAGATCAATTTTCCTAACAAATTGTGGGTTGCAAAGTAGCGCGCTCGCTAAATTTTCCTCCACTCCTCGCAATGATTCCTCACCATCAATTTTCCATTCTTAGATCGATGGTCAAGATCCACTTCGGGACTCCATGATTTAGAAGCCTCAAATTTCCCCACACTCACTTCCTCTTGGAGTGCTTTCACTTGGAGTTCACGATCCATTGAAATGCGTCTCTCGCAGATCAACAGCTATGGTTAACTCCAGCTCTTCAGGCTTCGGGAGTTTCAAACTCTCTGCACTTTCTTCCTTCCAAGGTACTTCCACCAAAAGTACAAGATCTGTTGACACGTGTCCCTATGGATCCAACAACTACTATCCACTTCGGCTCTTCAGGCTTTGGGAGTTTCAACCTTCTACGCACTTGCTCCTCCCAGGGTGATTTCGCCCGAAGACGATGGATTCATGCCATGTGTCTTCCGCAATGGATGGTTATGATCTACTTCGACCTTCGGGACTTTGGGGGTTTGTCACCCTCCGCACTTGGAATCCTCCAAAGTGAATTTTCTTAGAGTCTCATATCTTTCGACATGTAACTCCTAGCAACCAACGACTTGGATCTACTTTGGCCTTTGGCTCTTCGATGATTTCGCTTTCTCCTTATCCACAAATATTCCAAAGTAATTTCACTCCGGAGTTATGGATCTTCCACCACCTATCCCTATGGATGATGGATGATCCCTGGCCTCTTCGGGACTGGCGGATACTCGCTCCTATGTTCACATAGGGACTTAAAACTCATGTGACTTTCCTAGATCCAATGATCTGGAATGATCCCACTCCCTCCTGGATCGGTCTTAGTCGATGCTTTGTGAAACCTTCAAAGCTTCACTCCCTTTGAAGATTTCTCTCTGCCATCTCTCCTGAGCTTTATCTCTTGAACCCTTCGACTCCTTAGAGGGTTACTTCAACACTTAGTCGAACTTCGATTCCATGCACTCCTTGTTGCAGAATCTTATGCAAGACTAAGCTTCTTGTAGGCAACTGTGCACACCTTGCAGCAGTCCCTTTGCACTCCTTGAAAATGAAAGTTTCTCTATCTCTTCTGGGTTTATGAGTCGAAGAAGACTTTGTCAATGCACTCCTTGCAGACTATATGCACCCCATGCATGAACTCAACGAAGAGAAACAATCAAAACTTACTCAAACACTTCACAGTTTCATATACTAAACAACATGACTCATTAATTCATGAAAACAAAATAACAGGGAATTGTAAACAGTAGTAACACCATGCATTTGGATCAATTTTCCTCTGTTATATTCATTCAAATTTAAAGGGATACATTTATGATAAAACAAGAACTAAAAATTTAGCAACAACTAAATTTCAACAATCTCCTACTAATTTGCAGCAGCCTCATTCGAGCATACAAAACCTCTATTTATCCTGACAGCTCCTAGGGTTCCCCCCCGACTACTCATCTACTTGAGAAAAAAAAATAGCTGCTACTTAATTTCCGTTACATAAAAGTCTAGGAGTGAAACTCCCAGATCACTCATGATCATTTTCTCCCAAGCGTTTGATTTTCTTCATTTTTTCAGTCAGTTCTATAAAGATTGACAGAAAACGCTAGCGTTTAAGATTCCAAAATAATTCAAAAGGAACAGTATGGTGCTGAGTTGTCTCTCCATGTGTGCTTGTTGGCAATGCTCCTGCATCATAGTCCCCTAGAAAAAAATTCATGGACTCCTATCCATGAGCTCCTGCACTGACTTTCCATGCTTCTGGATATCAGCTTCATTTTCCCAACTGGCATCTTCTATCAGGTGTCCCTTCCACTTGACCAAATATTAAAAATAGGTCTTCCTCCTAGTATTCTTTTCAATCCTTTGATCAACGATCTTCTCCATTTGTGGCTTTTCTGCTACAGGCATTTTCTTTTCCCACTGAATCTCTTTCTGACTGTTTGTTTCTCCTACTTCATCTTCCTTGTAAGGATATAGGTATGATATGTTGAATATGGGTGATATTCCCACATCATATGGCAACTCAATCTCATAGAAATGTTCATCAAACTTCCTTAAGATATTACATGGCCCTGTTGGCACAGGGGAAGACCCAGGGTTCAATGCTTAACAACGCACCAACAAAACCCCAACTATCATCCCTTTCGACAACACCTGTGAAGCAGGTGAAGTCTCACCCGAGGTAGAAAAAGGGGGGCTTACAGGACGCAGGTGTCTGTAACCAGGATGGGACACAAATATGTGATAAAAGAGCTTCGTAATAATATTCTATTAATGCTTAGTAGGTGATATGCATTAGTTCGTAACATCGCAGATCATAATCAAAGATAGATCGGCGTAGTAGAAACGAATGATTAGATACCCTGAGCTCTTGGCACTTAAAATTATAAGTTAAATCTAGCATTCAATTACCCTTAACACAAGTAAAGCAATTAAGAAACAAAATATCTATCCATTATACATAGTAATCAAAGCACTAAGCAGATTCATAGAAGAAATAACACAACACAAAGAAAACCATGAGACACTAGATATACATGGTTCACCCCAGTGTGGGGCTACGTCCACCAACTGCTTCGCCTCTTTATTATTCGCCAAAATATTACATCTAGTCAGATCTGTGCACTAATCCACAGAGTGGAACTCCGCACAAGATAGGAGATCTACGCACTAAGAACCAAATCCTCCTACTAAGTACTAGATATGTGCACTAAGCATTACAATCACTAAACACCCTCTACAAAATCACAATCGAGCACTAATCCTCAACCAAATACATCCCTTTCCACAAAGAATTAGTGATATATTTCTACAATACATTCCTATTTATTTATACTTTACCAACCCTTACAGTAAGGCCTAAGCATGGGGGAAACCCATGTGCCGACATCTCATAAACCCATTACAAAAACCCTATACAACCCCTTATTGGGTCCACATAGCCCGCAAAATAAGTTAGATATGTGATCTCAACTTCGCCTGGGTGCTCCTTCTTCGACCATCGTGTCAAAGTCCAAAAGTGGTCCAAAAGTGACCAAGGTTTCCCCAAAACTTTGTCAAGGGCCAATATGACCCCAACACTCATCTATGACTCGTCTCGAGTCACTCAGTTCCAGACAACACTGCTTCAAAATCCTCGAGCTTAAATCGAGCTACCTCGACTTGCTACCTCTCCTAATCCTCCTACTCAGTGAGCTCGTAGAATGTCTTCTCTATAACAGGACCTTCCAAGCATTGTTCTACTACTGCAACTACTTGATCTAGTTGTGATCCATGTCCATCAGTCTCTTCAAAAACCTTGCACGCTTCATCCTGCACAGGTTGTAACTTTTGTGTTACTTCTATCATCTTACCCTGGAGGGAAATGGTTTGTTGTTGTACTGTACGCTACTCCTGGGGCCTCTTCATCCTTTCCACTGCTGTGAAAATCTTCATCTGTGCCTGCAATGAAAATGCATTTTTCTTCACCTCCTATAACTACGCTTATAGCTTCTTTAGCTTTGGATCCTCGATGAGGCATTCATATGTTTGGGCTCTTCTATCGCTCAATTGTTTGCATGCTGAAGTGAAGGATTTTATATTTTCTACTGTGTTCTTGGCAGACTCCTCCCTCTGGTCACGCAACTCCTACGGGGTGCTCTGTACTGTTTGGGCCTCTAGTTCTATTATCTTAGCCTGAAGTTGTTGGAGGGCCTCTGCGAGCTTCAATACTTAAGCTTCGACTAGCTCTTTCTCTTCCTGTGCCAAGACTGGCACATAGTGACATGCTTTATTTATCGCTTCTTTGAACACAACCTTCTCTGCAAGCATCTACTCTTTGTCCTTCTGTAGCTAGGTTTTTTCCTCCTGAAACCTCACCTGAAGCTCTGCTTTGTCACTTTCATGGGCAGCTACATTGTCCTGTGTTGCTCATAATTGTACTAGGACTTCATCCTTTTCCTTCTTCAAGGCTTTTGTAGCCTTCTCCTTATCTTCCCAAGATTTCTGGAACCGAGCTACTATTTCATCTATAATTCTTCTCAATTGGGTTGGTTCATCCCCCAATTCTACATTTTGTGACGAGGAAGGTGCATATGGCATAGTAGGTACTGTGTGGGCCAAACGAACAGCCTATTTCACTTCCTTCAATTATATCTCAATTATTTCGTATAACTCCTCCTGTTTCTCTCCATATATCTACAACATGTCCTCATAGGTGTCCTCCATATCTCCATGGACCAGACTGATGTCGTCATTTATGAGGGTGGCTTCCAACTTTGGCTTGTTGCTGCACATCTTCTTCCTTGCTGAGGGTTTCTTCAGATAAAACTTCCTCTTCTATAGTGTTACTATCCCAACAGGGGGGTCTTTAGGTGGAGGGGTGGTAGTTTCACCTCCTCCTTGCTCTTCTTCTCCTTCATATCCTCATCCTTTTCCTTCTGCTTTGTCTTCTCCTCCTCCTGGAAATCCAGACCCATTATCTTCAGAAGTGTTTTCCTCTTCATCACATTTTTTCTTCTTCTTCATCCCACTAGATTGTCCAACATGTTCAACTCGTGTAACTATGGGGATTCCTATGGTATCAGTGTCAGATAATTTCGTATCAGCGACAGGTACAAGAAATTCCTCCAGCCATTCCTTTGTGATCTGCTCCATATCTTCATCCATCAGCTTGTAGTATGACTGCAATTCTTCTTGGTGCTCATCTCTTCGCGTAGTGATGTAAATGAAATGGGGATCAGTGTGAAACTTCACTATGGGTAAGTACTGATGCAAGGCATGTGGTGTCATGCGCAAGAATGATTCGATGGTGACCTTTAATTGTTGATAGTATCCATTGAACATGGCATTGGATTTCCACTGCTTCGTCATGTCATTGGTATACCACAGGGTGGAAAACGGAGTGGCCAATGGCTATGAAGGTTCGATCTCTGGGAAATTAGATCCTTTGGTCATTTTCCAAGCGACAAATGCAATCAAAATGATCAACCAACTATAATGGAACTCATATCCTAAGTTCTAGTGTTATGGTACTTATCGGTAAATGCGGACATGAACATATCTCCCTAGATCCACCTATATCTATAACAAAACAGAACAGAATATGATGCTTTCCCTAAGTTCTAATCATTGAGTTTACTATTTAACATGAGATGGGCAACATACCATTTAAATATCACTTCCTCTTTTTGTTGTCATCCTATCTCCACTCCAATTCTCCTATGATATTGAATCTACAAGGGAACACAAGCCAACCAAAGTGAAAGCAATAATATACTCAATGAGAACCTATGTATGTGATCAAAGAATCATACAATAAAACAAAGCCAATTTTATGGGAAAGAAACATATCACTACATTATATTGAAATGAAAGTGGAGATTACAACCAAATCCTTGATGTCACAAGGTCCCCTTATGATGACCCTTTTCTCCAACACACACACTTGCTCCAATCTTGAATGAAGAAGATCCACAATGACTTCATGAACTGAAATGAGGCTCTCAAGAATGATCCAATGCAAAACTCTTCATACAAACTTAGACAATTCAACATTCATTAACCTTATCCTTTTCCATGATAAATCACTCTTTATATAAGGGAGAGAGAGATGTTTGGGGAGATTAGGATAATCCCACCAAATCAAAGGAGCAAGTAAGATCCCAACCATATGGACACCACCTCATCTTCTAGAAGATCCCCTTCTAGAAATTTTGTGAAACTTGACCTTTTCTTAGCCTTTTGACATCGTCGTACCCTAGTTGTAGATCATATTGCAAAGACGTCGCATCCCAGCTTTAGATTAGAGGGTGATGATCAAAAAACAATGCACCCTGCATATGGTGTAGCCTGCGACGACCTCCCTTAATATGGTTTTTGAAAAGAGAAAGTCAGTCACTTTCCTCATGAAGAAAGGATATTTTTGGGAACATAAACACATGTTGTCAATGGATCACTGGGATGACCAAAATAATGTGTAATAGAATTCCCCCCCAAAGTATGAGGCTGGAACTCGTGACAACCAAAATACTTTGTAGAATGTGTTTGTCAGAAATAAGGAACGCACCCATCGGGAACCTACAAATAGTCAAGCATCAGCATAATAATATACCATTGTCCGAGGTAGGCATTCTCATACTCAGATTAAAAAATGTCAAATGAGTCATGGCCACCAAATATACACTATGGATCCATGTTAATGTGAAATCGGAATATCCACCCAAAATACACTATGGATATATGCGCTAAAATGAATCAAATTCGGACATAGCCATGAGCCATACAAAGTGGATCTATGTGTCAATAAAAATCATGAATACTCTGTCGCAACCTAGAATAGAATGGTATGATCCAGGGTCTTCATTTCCATCATCTCTAAGTACGAATCTGACAATGTGATTACAGGTGTTGAAGTCAAAAATGGTAGAAACCACTTGATTATCGGTCAATGATGAAAACCGTTAACAAGTGCGAGGGAAATCACCATCAATGTCGATGACTCCCAAGGTACCCTAGTATAATCCAATGAATGTGAATAAATGAGTTGAATTTGAAAACTTGATGGAATCTCCCAATTAGGAGTCAATTATGTGAACCCACTGTTGAAAGCGAAGAAACATGCCATTGAGGCATGCAAGCTCTAAGGTATTGAATTATTTCTAAGTCTTGTTCCTGGATAATGAGTTGAAGTCGACAGGAAAAGACTCGTTACAAGAGGGCCTTGATGTATCCCCCATCAATGAAACGAAATGAGTAACATATTTGAGGTAGATCAAAGTGTGAAGCAACTTGGAACTGACACAAAGAAGGTTGACATGGTCGAATATTTATAACTGCAGATGGCGGACTCAATAGGAGGCTTATTAAGGCTGGACTTCTCTTGAACATATGAACGACATGAAAATGGTATTGGCAGCATTGACTCAAGGAGGAACCAACATACGGACATGCGGATGGTCAAACAACAGACAAATGGATTTCCCAACCCAAATTCAATGATGAAGGGGGGTGTCATGTTCAAGAGCTACTCTAACTGCCACTAACACAGATACAAAGACACATTTATTTTCCAATTTTCTTGCACCATTTATAGTGAGTTCCTCTTTATTTTTATGCAATCTTGAGGAGGCTAACATATTTTTGTTGATGTAAGCTCATCCTTCGGATGAGTCCCTCAAAGTATGTTTAACGAACTCTAAGAAGGAGTGGTTCTATCCCATGTGGGTCTTTCGATGTTTGTTTAGCGAGTCCAAAGAGAGAAAACTCGGGGGTTTTTCATGTTTAGAGAGTCTGAAAAGCAGATAAAGAGAACTCCAATAGTTTCTTTTTTGTAAATTAATCCGATGAGACCGAAAAAGGGATAACCTACCACTCATCAAATTTTTTATTCAAATACTTTTACGAGCGTGAAAAGAACAAGGTCGCTCGAAAATCTTTTCGTTTTTACAGAGCGTGAAAAGAGGTTAAAGGATACTCCATAAGTTTTGTTTTTCGTGTTACCATTATGAGTATGAAAAAGTGAAAAAAGTATACTCGATTACATTCTCATTGATTTACGAGCATGAGAAAGAACAAAAACTAAGCTCGAAGTTTTTCCCAAAAAACCCTAAAAGAATTTGTACATATATATAAAAACAGGCCAAGAAACGTATCATGATTCCAATGTTTTCACTCCTATACCTTTTATCTACAAAAAATCAACACTTGCAATGTCATTAGAACTTTAGGGTTTAGGTAGAATATATAAAATAATATAAAATATAAATAAAAAAGTGAAAAAGTCAATAAAAATGGGTAAAAACTTCATTTCACTATTTCATTGTTATTCCACCCAAACTATGTTCCAAAACTCCCTATTTACCGCAATTTTCCACTGCAGATTGCGGAAGGCACGGTTGATCATTCGACGAATGGTTTCTGCAAAACTGGTAATTTTCATCTCTTTCAACTTTTCATGGATCAAAATTTTCTTTTTGTTGGTTAAAAAATGGTTTTTTGAGTTAAGTTGTCAAGGGAACCCATGCACAGAGGTCGTCGCAGCCTCCCTATATCGAGCCCTGTGATGACCCAGGGTCGTCGCAGGTAACCTTAAAGATAGCCTGCGATGACTCCACACTATACAGATGCCTAGGCCTACGACATATGAAATTCAAAAAGTCTTTTGAGGTGTATTTGCCAATAAAAAGTTTCCAGGGAAGAAAATAAAGATGCTAATCTCTCTTTATTGTTCCATTGCAGGTTTTCCACGCTAAAGATGTTGGAATGGAGAGAGAGAGATCATGAGGAGGAATATTACTTTGTCGAGAATGACCCAAGAATGGTAAACTCCCTCCATAAGTGTGGATTGTTAAAATTCTTCAAGATCCAGGGCATGAGGGCCCAGTTGTGGTTACTCGAATACCTAGTTCACATGTGGGATGTGAACCAACAGGCGTTATGTGTGGGTGCTCACATTCTTACATAGATATCAGGGATATCTACTTATTTAACAACTTATCTCGCCATGGGTCCCGAGTTACGTTTACAGGTAGCAGGGGAGGTGTGAGCCTATGAGCCACTATATCAGTGCACATTGCATTCCAGGTACTCAGAAGCATAGCAGCAAAGTCACTATTAGATATGTTTGTGACTTGCCTCTATGGACCATCCTCTATAGAATAACATGCATGGAAGGGAGTACAGCTCCCCATATGGCTCTTCAGAGTTATTTCCAGTATATGCTGGAATGTATGGAGCCCCAAGTTTTCAACTGGTGTGACGGGGTTCTCAGAAGCATGAAAAAATAGATGACCATGTGCAAGAGTGGTGAGCTAAACATTTTGGATACAGTTCGATTTTGGTGTCCTTATTCCTAGAGAGGATCCCATCTTTTCTCTTTCAAGTAGAGTGGGGTATACCTTCCCCACAGTATCCAAGAATGAAGAGGTGGGGCGAACTCATGGCACGACATGTAACTGGTCCTATCATTAAGTATAATGATATTTTTTTTGACTGGTTGAGGACCTAGATGCTTATGGTCGACAACTATGCCTATGTTGGTTTAGACTTCGAAGGTGATCCAGACTTGGTTCTTCCTGAGGGTTCCCAATGGGGGGACATAGGTAAGAAGGACATTTTTCTTTTATGATGTTTTTTTTATTTTTAATATAAAATGTTTTTTGTGTTCCTTATCCGATGACTAATCAAATGATTTTTGATGATGCAGATGTGGGACCTTATCGACCTCCAGTTTCATCCCCCATCCATAGGCAAGGAGAGAGATTTGACATAGCAGGAGTAGTTTTTGCAGACTATGAGACTATAGAACAGAACTTGGAGGGGCTTATGATGACTATCCCAGATGCCTCTATTGATGATATCTCGAGACATTATCAGCACCACACAGTGGGTGTATCTTCTTCCATCGGTCAAATTCTCTGTAAAGTAGCATGGACAGTCGCATGTTATAGCAAGAGCATCCTTGATGCTCTATTGTATACGAAGCCATGTGCTTCACATTTTTTATATTTTGGTCTTCGGACAAAAACACTTTTTGTAACACTTTTATCGTTACATATATATGAGGCTTGTACCAGCTTACTTGTTGTATATACAAAGTGTGATTGGATTTTATAAATGTCTCAAATGTTTGTCTAACACATTATTAGTGAATGAATCTATTAATGTATTTACACATATAGGAATGTGTTGATATTCAATATAATCAAAGTGACACTCCAAGAGGCGAATTCTTAAATATACCCTTAACAACATAGGACTTCAAATGGAGTATACATTACTCAACTGTAGGACTACTAACTGTGAATCCAGTTGTACAATAAGATGACGGATTCCAAGTGAAACAATGTCGGTCAATAATTCAATGACTGCACTATATTCTGCAATATTGTTAGTTGAACGACCAAGGAAAACACCATGTAGACTAATCAATTCATCCGTAGGTGCATAGATTGCCTAAGAAGCAGATGCTAAGTTCTAAGTGTTGTGAATAGCGCCATCAGCGAAGCCAATGTAGGGTAGTGAAGACACCGACATCTGGAAACCAAGCACAACGCAAGGTAAGCAACGAAAGCTTGAAACCAAACAACGAAAAAGCACACAAGAGTATGATACACTAAAATACAATCACTCATGCAAAAAATGACTTAAGCCTAGTAATTATTTAAGTAAAGCCCATTTCTAGGTTCACTCAAAGGGATTCCATCATAATCAACTAGCTCATGATCTCCCTTCTCCAACACACGTTTGACAATGTAAGGACCTCGCCACATGGCCTCGAATTTACCGCCCCCTAGAAAATCACGATCATGTTCGTAAAGAAGAACTAGATCACCTTCATTAAAAACATGTGGCTTGACATGTTTGTCATATTGGGCTTTAACACGTTTCTTTTGGGTTTCAATAACTAAGGCGGCATCGTGACGGGTTTCGTCTAGTTGCATCAAATACAAAAGATGATCTTCTTCGACAGAGGTATTAGGGAGAAGTTCAACGGCCATTTTCAAAGACGATATTTCACATTCAATCGGAAAGATAGCTTCAATACCATAAACTAGTTAGAAAGGTGTAAATCATGTGGCAGACTTAATGAATGTCCAATAGGCCCATAATGCTGAGAATAGCATCGTGTGCCAGTTTTTCTTATGAATTCCTATCATCTGTCGAAGCATAGTAATGAGAACTTTGTTTATTGCTTCAACCTGGCCATTGGCCTGTGGGTAATAGGGGGTTGAGTTTTCATGACAAAAACCCAACTTTTCAGTAAGTTCAGACATCATAATTTTTTGAAAATGACTATCGTTATCATTAACGATGGCTTGAGGGACACCAAAACGAGTAATGATATGATTGAATATGAATAATGTTGTAGTTTTATCGGTGTTATCAAATGTAGGCATCGCCTCGTCCCATTTAGTGAAATAATCCACAACTACAATGATGTATTCATGCCCCCCGACCGAGTGAGGGTTATAGGTCATGAAGTCAATGCCCCATTTGGAAAATGGACCAACGGAAACTACATGATCTAAAGGATCAGGATGAGATCTTATCTTGTTATTATAAGTTTGGCAAGCATGTCATTTATGGACAGCAGTAACACAGTCCTTAAATAATGAAGGTCGGAAATAACCCGCTTGTAAGATCTTTTGGGCAATGGCATACCCAAACATATGACCACCACATGCTCCAATGTGATATTCATTCAAAGTTTTTGCAGCTTCATCGTAATTGAGACATCGTCAAAAAAATGGAATCAACACTGCGGCGATAAAGGGTATCACCAAGAATGATGTATTAGCGGGCTTGATACCGTATACGACAACAAGCCGTACTAGATAGATCAGGCCAAAAAGTTTGATTTTGGAGATAGATAATAATATATTTGTACCATACGTCATCAGAACTGATAAAAAAAAGAGATTTTTCAAGAAAGGAATCCTCTACCACATTTTTTGTCTCAGCAGAGGGAAGGTCGCATATCAGTTCGAAAAAAACCAAAGATTTCTTGGACTTAGCGCGTTTAAACTCCAAGTCAAATTCCTGGAGAATCATTATCCATTTGGATTAATTTCCCCCTATAAATATTTGAGTGAGGATATGTTGCATGGGGTTGCAATCAGAAATAACAGTGGTTCTACGTAATAATATATAATGGTGAAAACGTTGAACAACTTGAATAACTGCCAAGGTCAGTTTCTCCACATGGAGATATTTGGTTTTGATAGTAGTGAGACTCTGACTCAAATAGTATATCACATGTGAATCATTTGAATCATCCTCTTGGACTAAGACCATAGCAATGGTAGAGTCTGAAGCAGCTAAGTAGAGGAAGTAATATCAGCTATAGTCAGGGGGAAAAAGTAATGGTGTACGAGTTAAGGAAAGTTTCAAAGATTCAAAGGCTTTGTTTGCAGTATCGTCCCATACAAACTCATAACCTTTCTTGAGTACCCGAGTGAATCCTTTTGTCAGTTCAGCATAATTGGGGATGAAATGGTGCAAAATGTTTGCCTTCCCTTGCAAACTTTGGAGCTGGCATAGTGTGGAAGGAGGAGGTAGATTAAGGATAGCATCAACCTTCAAGGGGTCTACTCGAATCCCATGTATTGACATGATAAAACCAAGAAGTCGGTCGAACTCCACCCAAAAAACACATTTGTGTGGTTTTAAGTTGATATGATAATAACGACAACGTACAAGAATGGACCTTAAATGTGTCGGGTGATCTTGGCGATGCATGGAATGCATAGGTAGATCATCAAGATAGGTTTTCACAATGTGCTTAATATCATGGAAAGAATAATACATAGCACGCTGAAAAGTCGTGCCATCATTCTTGAGACCAAAGGATAATTTCTGGTAGGCAAAGATGCCCCAAGGGAAGATAAAAGCGGTCTTGTGTTAATCCATGGGTAAAATATTAATTTGATTATAGCTGGAGAAACCATCTATTAACGAGAAGATTTCACTGTCGGCACAGTCGTCAATGATCTGGTCAACGAAAGGGGTTGGGTAATTGTCCTTAGGAAAAGCCTTGTTTATGTCCTTATAATCTACACAAAGGTGGATGGTACCTTGTTTCTTATTCACTGGAACTAGATTGCATACCCAATCAGTCAAATCCACGGGATAGAAAAAGCCAACTTTAAGAAGTTTTTCAACTTCAAGCTTGATAGCAGCAACTTTGCATGGATTTACTGGGTGAAGTTTCTTCCAAACAGGTTTAGAATCCCGATATGTCTTAATCTCATGCACAATGATATCAGGATCAATGCCTGGCATCTCTTCGTAACTCCAGCAGAAAACATTGCAAAATTATTGGAAAAGGGATTTATACGTGTGGACCTCATCAGTAGAACATGAGGCCTCGATATGAACATTCTCCACGATGTCGGGTTTAATGGATATGTCGAGAGGGACAATAGGTGAAATTTTACTCAAGTTCCCTTCATACAAAACATCATGTGTTGACTTGGGAACTGAAGAAATAACAACAACGGTTGACGGAGTCGAAATCCATTGGTAACTCTCTATGGTATCACGTTCTAGGAAGAGAATGGAGAAATGATTCCCATCATCCCAGGGAGTGTCTTCCATACACATGACTGACATGATCATCTCATCCGTGAGAAAAATAACGTGAAATAGATCAGGAGATGAATCACAGAGAGAGGAAGAGGAGGGGGTTACTGATTGAATAGCTTGGTAAGATGATTCGACTGGACTTAAAGTCATCGTGTTGTCGTAATGAAGGTAATAACCAGGGCTAGGTACTACCCATGGGTCATATGACTCAGGGATTTTATGAACAGTGGTGGATATCATGTTAATATAGGAAACAAAAGGAGTGGCAATATCGGGTGGTGGGATTGGAAATGTACTCATCAAAGTTGAATCTTTCAAAATATCCACTCTGACATTATCGTAACTAGGAGGTGTCTTCGAGATAAAAGGAATTTTGCTAGTATAGGAATCGGAATTAAATAAGGCCAGTTGGTCAACAGTAACAACCTTTCCTTGGTATACTGAGCCCGCACAATGGCAGCCCCGTAGGGGCCCCCGAATCGCCGGGAAGGAGATCTACCAGGAGTAACCTACAGCCAGGTCACGGCTAACGCTACCTCTGAGACTAGAATCAAGAGGTCGGCCTTTGAAATGCCTCCCGAAATGCGCGAGCAGTTTCTTGCCGAGGGCACCTTCAAGGACTGCGAAATGGACATCGACTCGTCCAAGGAAAACGCCGCTGCAATAGGTTCAGCTCCGTGGGTACCAGGGAAATGCATCCCACAGGCTCCGCAAGTGTTAAGGTCCTAACCCGCACATAGGTAGATTAATGTATTCGGATGTAATAAAGGTCAATATTAATAAGACCTTTCAATAAAATAGAATAAGGCGGATGTAAGAAG
>ML836088.1:11041-43807 GCA_009831015.1 Picea engelmannii
GGATTTATCCTATAACATGCACCAAAGAAGACATCTCATCATCATATGAAGATGAAGTCAATGACATTGAGACAGAAAGAGTTCTATTCATGGCAGTAAAAGACTCTGACAAAGAAGACTCTGAAGAAGAATATGAAGAAGCTTAAGAAGAATGTGAAGAAGTCGAAGAAGAAATTGAAGAGGAATACGTTTACCTTCGAGAATAATTAATATGTATCATAGAAGTTATGAGAAGAGAAAATAAGAAGAACAAGAAACTACAAGCAGAACTAGAAAAGAAAGAAGACACTCAAGAACTAGAACAAATGATCACAAAATTGAAGGTTCAAATAGAAGAAGATAAAAGAATTGAAGAAGCACTCAAAGAACAACTAGAATAAAAGGATGGGATCATTGGAAACTTGGAAGCAAAGATTCTCACATTAAGAAAGGAAATTCAAAATAAAAATATGCAGAATAGCTCAAAAGTTTTAGACGACATTATCAGTAGTCAAAAATCTCATTTTGAAAAGACTGTACTTGGATACAATTAGACAGAAAAGGGATCAAGCTCCAAAACAATAGAGCAAGAAACATATCCAAAAAACTATGTAGAAACAATCAAAGGGGATAGGAGGATATACAAGGAAGATTACAGGGACACTCCTCCAACGAGAAGATTCAGATTTCAGAATCAACAACTGACAGATAGGCCTCAAGAAGAAGAAGGATTCACAAGAGCACCTCCTTTCAGAAGATCCTCAAATTTGAGGTATCAAACTATATTTTTTGGTTTATGTTATGCTTGTAATAATTTTGGACATAAATTTGTGAATTGTAGAGCTAACAACAAGAACAATAACTACTTTGAGAGTAATACACAAAGGGGTTATCCGAGAAGGCCTTGTGAAACACAAAGAAGAAGTTACAACATGTTTGAATCTTTGAGCACTGAAGTGGAATGTTACAAATGTAACAATTTTGGACATATGGCCAAAGATTGCAAAATGACAGTCCCTCCTAAAGAACCACAACAAAACAACAACAATCACAGATGGGGACCTCAGAAAATAACATGGATAATAAAGCATGATCAGTATAGCAATGAAGAATGCACACTTTCTCTACAAGCTAAACAAAAGAAACGTGGTTGGTATGTTGACAGTGGATGTTAAAAACACACGACAGGTGATAGAGACAATTTTCTTACATTATGAAAGGAAAGAGATGGATTAGTCTCCTTCGGAAATGATGATTCAACCAAAATCATTGGAAAAGGCACAGTCTGAATTGGGAACAAGAATGAAAAGGAATAAAATGTTCTACTAGTAGAAGATTGTTGGCAAATATTTAACATACAGCGAATGGAAAATATTTAACAGACAACGAATGCTTTTCATTGGTGGCAAGTATAGAAGTAATGATGGCTTGAGTACAACAACGATGATCAACAGGAAAATAGAAGATAAGTCTAGGAATATCGAATGATCGAAGGCAACGCAACATTGACAAAATGATCGAAGGCCCAAGAAGCATTTCTGATCGTTGGATCCCATCCAAAATTCCCGACAGCATGAGGGCCGTTAGATCTGAATAAAGACAAGAAGAGCGCACTGAAGAGGAGGATAGATCTCAGGCGTTATATTTGAGCGCAGGGTCCGACCACCATTGGATTGAGGAAAACCTGCACGATCTTTAAAAGTGCAAGGAGTAGAGGGCTCACAAATCCTGAAAGTAGGAGGACCATCCATCTCAGGGGGTTATGTGGACCGTTGATATGACTCCCTATCGGAGTTTCAAGGCTCGCGTGTTGGATATGTCAAAGAAACAATGCAACAGGAATCCCAATTTCTCGATACGTAAAATCCCGACGTAATCTGAGCCGTCAAATCAAGATCACATATGAACCGTTGATCCAAATCCCTGTCGGAGTTTCGAGGATCACGTTTTGGAAATGTCAAAGAAACAATGCAACAGGAATCCCGATTTCTCGATATGCAAAATACTAACGTAATCTAAGCCGTCAAATCAAGATCACATCTGAACCGTCGATCCGACTCACGTCAGCAAACCACGTCAGCTAGGAACACATGGCACAACCAGGTAATGACAAGTGTCAGACTGATTCAACATGCCAAGAACATGTAAGTCACCAATCAGGGTGACATGTGGTAGTTATTTAACACATGTGATGTCAGTAGACTTACACCATGTCGGAGTTTCGGGGATCAAGAGTTGGACATGTCAAATATTATTGACATCAGGAATCTTGATATCACAATATGTGAAATCGCGATGTAATCTGAGCCATCATATTAAGGTTGAATATAGACCGTTGATTCCAGTCTTTGTCGGAGTTTCGGGGATTGAGAGTTGAACATGTAAAATATTATTTACATCAGGAATCTCGATATCACGATATGTGAAATTGTGATGTAATCTGAGCTGTCAGATTAAGGTTGAATCTGGACCGTTGATTCCAGCCCTTGTCAGAGTTTTGGGGATCGAGAGTTGGACATGTCAAAGATTATTGACATCAGGAATCCTGATATCATGATATGTGAAATCACGATGTAATCTGAACCGTCAGATCAATATATGATCTGGATCGTTGATTCAACTTCTTTACAGAATTTCATGGATCGGGATTTGTAAGTGACAAGAACATTGAACATCAGGAATGCCGAAATGCCGAAACCCGATTTAAAGGAAAGATTAATAAAGTTCATCCAACGGTGTGGATAAATGGGAATATGATCGAAAGGTTATTTTTCTCTCTCACAGTTAACCCCTCAGTTATGAATCTATTAGTGAAACGAACTCATGATTGCAAATTACTTATCATTTCAGTTGGCATTTCAGTTGCTCGGACAATTGTCTTTCTTTTGCCTAAGGAGTTGGGAAGTTGAACGGTCGTGTAGTTGTGTATAAAATAAAATGAGACAGACTGTGTATGGTTGCATGAGACTTAGAAAATGTGCAGAGTGAGATGAAACGTAGAGCAGAAGCAGAGAAGAATGACAGAAAGAGTAAAAGTAGAGTAGAATGACAGAAAGAGAAAAGAAGAGAAGAATGACAGAAAGTGAAAAATCAGAGCAAAATGACAAAACAAGTTGAAGAAGAGAAGAATGAGAGAATGAGTTGATGCAGAGCATACCTACTGAACAGACAGAGGAAGAGAAGAGCATCAAAACAGTGTGTAGAAGACCAGATTTACAGAACAAAGAAAGATTGGTAAGAACTGATTTATCTGTAAAGTTGATTGTTTATTTAGCCATTCATATTCTAGGGAGGTTGGGAGGTGTTAGGGAGGATTGTTTTCCTCAGAAGTTCAAGTGGGTGCTTGAAAAAAGGGAGTTGTAGCTTCCATCTGGTTGCAGCCAGAGAAACCAGGGTGGCAGGGTGGTGCAAGGGAGAACAAGTGTTCTCTGTTATACAAGTTGGAGCCTGTGTAACTGGAAGTTGGTGCTTCCATCCAGTTGGTGCTGGAACATTCAGGAAGTTGGTACTTCCATCCAGTTGGTGTTGGAATATTCAGGGAGTTGGTGCTTCCTTCTAGTGGGTGCTAGAGAAACCAGAGAGTTGGTTCTCTCAAACAACTTGCAGCTTGTAAAATAGAGGTAGTCTCCTCACATTGAGTTGGTTCTCAATTAGAGATGATGTACAAAACCTAAAATACTTCCTATCATTTCTAAGAAGAAGAGGTTTTCTCCCTTTATGGGTTTCCTCGTGAAAATATGTCTCTATGTATACCTTATGTGTGACTGATGCTTTTTACTTTTACTGTCCATATGTTGTATAATGTTGATGATCACTCGAAGAAAGATTAAGAATATTTTAATAGAGTTAAAATTGTTTAATCTCAAAGACATCTGATTCACCCCCCCCCCTCTCAGTTGTATTAGTAATTCCAACAAAGATATGAAACATAATCTTCTAAGTGTGAGTCAAATGTGTGACCAAGGTCATAAATTTAATTTCGATTCACAAAAGTGTGAGATAAGAAAAAAGGGTTCAGGGAAATTGGTCGCTACAACTACAAGAACTTCAAGCAACATATATGTGTTAAGAAAAAATGGAAATGAAAAGTGTTGTCTAGGAAAGGAAGATGAAAGTTGGCTATGGAACAAAAGAATGGGTCACATACAATTTGATAACCTTGTCAATGTCAGCAAAAGAGAAGCAGTTATAGAAATGACCCAGATCACAAAACCAACCAACACTTTATGAAAGCATTGTCAACAAGGAAAGCACACAAAGACCAGGTTCAAATCAAAGGAATACTCAACGACAAGACCACTAGAAATTGTGCATACTGATCTAGTTTGACCAACTAAAACAATGGGCTTAAAAGGTGAGAAATACTTTATGTTATTAGTTGATGATTATACAAGAATGACTGCAGTTTTCTTTCTCAAGAATAAGTCAGAAGATTTTGAAAACTTCAGGATCTACAAGGAAATGGTTAAAAATGAAATGGATTCAAAAATCAAATGCTTGAGATCTGATAATGGAGGAGAGTTCACCTCAAAGGAATTTATGGCCTACTGCAACAATCATGGAATAAAAAGGCAATTCTTCATTGGTAGGACACCTCAACAAAATGGAATTGTTGAAAGAAAGAACATGACAGTACAGGAATTGGCTCGAACAATGCTAATGGATTCAAAATTGAAAGATATTTTTTGGACACGGGCAATGCATACAACAGTTCACATTCAAAACAGAGTAATGCTCATAAACAACGTTGAAAAAACTCCTTATGAACTATGGAAAGGAAGACCGACAAATGTAAAGCACTTCAGAGTTTTTGGAAGAAAATGCTATATCAAAAGAGAAGATGTCGGAATAGGAAAGTTTGAATCTCGTGTGGACAAAGGAGTACTTGTTGGTTACTCAAGTACAAGGAAAGCATACAAGTGTTACAATATAAGATTGAACAAAGTTGTGGAAAGCATCAACGTAGCAATTGATGAAACAGGCAGACCATAATCGAAGGAAGAAGAAAATATATCAATGAAACAACCCTTAGAAGAAGAAGAAAAAGATGAAAAAAAAGTAGAAGAGGAAGATGAAGAGAATCCAACAAAAATAGAAGAGAAAGGTAAGAAAGTGTCTCCAAAGACACCTAGGAGACGAGTATAGAAGAATAATCCTTCAGATCAGATTATCAGAAACAAAGATGCAGGAGTTGAGACTAGAAGAAAAATCTGTTCACAAGAACAAACACACCTAGCACTCTTATATACAATTGAACCAAACTGTTTCAAAGAAGCCAACAAGGATGAATTTTGGAATAAGGCCATGGATGAAAAATTGGATCAAATAGAGAAAAATGACACTTGGGAACTGGTTCCAAGACCAAAGAATAAGAATGTGATCAACACAAAGTGGGTCTTCAAGAATAAATTGAATGAAGATGGACATGTTACAAGAAACAAAGCTAGATTGTTATGTAAAGGATATGCATAGGTTGAAGGAATCGACTTTGAAGAGACATTTTCCACAGTTTCCAGAACGTAAGAAATCTGTTTGATTTTAGCTTATGCATGCTCCAAAAATATTAAAATGTATTGGATGGACGTAAAATCATCTTTTCTGAATGGGGAACTTAAAGAATAAGTCTACATTGAACAACCAGAAGGATTTCAGTTGTCAGAGAGTGCAGACTATGTGTTCAAATTAAAGAAGGCCCTGTATGGTATAAAACAGGCTCCTAGAGTATGGTACTCTAGACTGGATAACTATCTACATCAAGAAGGGTTCAAAAAAGTAAGTGCAGACAACAACCTCTACATCAAGGTAAGTCAAGGTAGTATTTTATTAGTTGAAGTTTATGTTGATGATATTATTTTTGGTAGTGATGATGACAGTTTAAGCCAGAAATTTGCAAAAGATATGCAGAATGAATTTGAAATGTCGTTACTTGGAGAACTATATTTCTTTTTGGGACTTCAGATATGTCAAAGCAACCAAGGAATTTTTATTTCTCAAACCAAGTATATCAGAGAAACGCAAAAGAGGTTTGAAATGGAAGATGGCAAACCAATCACTCCCATGCAAACCAGTTCGAAGTTGACCAAAGATGATGATTAGAAGTCTATAGATCATAGGCAATACATGTCAATGATTGGAAGCCTACTATATGTGACACCATCCAAACCATATGTAATTCAAGCAGTTGGATAGGTGGCATGGTTTCAAGCAGCACCAAAGGAATCACATGTATTAGCAGTGAAGAGGATTTTCAAATATCTCAAACGAACAGAGGAATTTGGATTATGGTATCCAAAAGGAAAGGACCTATCACTTATTGCCTACACATATGAAGATTGGGAAGGTTGTATTGATGACCGACAAAGCACCAATGGAGCATCATTCTACTTGGGTGAGTGTTTAGTATCATGGCTAAGCAAGAAACAATCATCAATATTCTTATCTACAGTCGAGGCAGAGTATATTGCAACAACATCATGTTGTACACAAGTTATTTGGATGAAACAAGCTTTGACAGATATACACGTTGAGTATGATGAGCCCATTCCAATCTATTGTGATAATACAAGCACCATCAATATCTCAAAGAACCCAGTGATGCACTCCAAGACGAAGCACATTCCAATAAAGTATCACTTTCTACGAGAACAGGTTGCAGAAAAGAATATCAGAGTTGAGTACATGGGCATAAAAGAACAAGTGGCAGACATCTTTACAAAACCACTTCCATGGGAAGCCTTTGAATATCTTCGCCAGAGACTTGGCATTATTTCTACTCCAAAATGAATTATTTTTGAATGCTTATCTTATATGTCTTAGATGTATATGAGGAAGAACCATAAGAGGACAATTCATTTAGGGGGAGAAACCCTAGATGGAAAGATACCTTTTCCATTGATGACAAAGGGGAAGATATTTATCAGATGTAGAGGATAGAGGCATGATTCCAGGGGGGGAATATTTATCAGATGTAGAGGACAGAGGCATGGTTCCAGGGGGAGGAGATTTATCATATGCAGAGGCCAAAGGCATGGTTCCAGGGGGAGAAGATTTATCATATGTAGAGGATAGAGGTTGGTTCCAGGGGAAGCATGAGTGATATTCTTTCAGTATTACATCAGAGTGTTTCCATCAATGACAAAGGGGGAGATTTTTGATCAAGGTTGGTTGTCATTGATGTCAACCCTTGAAGAAACCCTGGTAGCACAAAGGTTTGGGTAATGGAACCAAGTTTGTTTGATGTAAAGATGGATCATTATTTTCTTGTCATGGTTGATAACAAGTACATATGGATGAACTCCAAAGTGGTCCCCTTATGGTGAAATCCCTCACGGGAATATGCTTTTTGGATTGAGTTATCCTAGAAGCATGGTTAGATAACCCATGACTAATTATGGAATAATGAGATAAAGGACAATGAATTTGTTAGTGAAACTATCCATAGATAGTTCTTGTCATTCCATTTCTGGTGGTATGTGGAACGTCACATAAATCCTCATGGTTAGAGATTTATGACCATATGAAGTTGGAGAACCCCTCATCAATATTATAGAAGCCCCCAAGGGTCAAATTTCGTTGCAAAATAAAATATTTTAAATGAATAAGCCCTAAAATAAGGAAAGTGTGAGGCTACATGATGATATAAATAAGAGGCAAAGATCACTCATTAAACACACACTTGTACATATTGTATATCTATTTTCTTGTGTAAACCTTCTTGTAAATACTTGTGGATACATCTGAAGTGGCGAATGTTTGAGGCAACATGAAGGGTTGACGGCGAAATTCTCAGAATTACAGAAAACCCCATTTTCTGAGGCGTACGCGGGTTGTCTGTGTGTAGGGTGAGTACACATACGCGGGTTGCCTGTGTATAGGGTGCGTACATACGTGGGTTGGTTGTGTATAGGGTGCATACGTACACAGGTTGGTTGTGTATAGTGTGTTTACACGTACGTGGGTTGTCTGTGTATAGGGTGAGTACGTACACAAGATGGTTGTGTATAGGGTGAGTACATGTTGATAAAGCCATGAAACTTGAGAAGATGAAGGTGCAGAGGTTCTAGATTCTGAGATCAAGCTCTTAGGAAGGTCTAAAGTGCTCAGATACATCAGATCCATCCATTGGTTCAAAAGGTATATCTTATTTCTATGAATAGTTGGATTTTGATGTATGCATGAGGAATGCCAATGGAGATTTGGGGATTCTCCCTAGAGAGACTAGTGGCTACATGGGATATTCTGTATAAGTCAGATCTACAGAAATACAGTGATGGTATATTTATCATTGATACTTCTTGTAAGGAACATCTTGTATCTCTTGGCATGTGGATAAGGGTTTTATGGTACATGGTTGAGATCTTGTATTTGTTGATGCATTGAGAGGATGAATATTAGAAAGGTTTTGATGACTAATATCATGTGAGGGATATTTTATTTGTTCATGATTATGAATACCCATATGGCACATGACTAGAGAGAGACATACTTTCCTTAAGTAAAGTTTATGTATGAGGATGCATGCACAGGGTACAGTTACTGTCTGGATACAATGACAAGTTACAGATCTATGTGATATAAGTTACATAGGGTCAGAAGTTTTCAAGTAAAAGGAAACCCTGGTTCCAGAAGGCATACACGGGTTGCATAACAGATAAGGCTCATACATATGTGGGATGCATAACATATAGGGCATGTACATACATGGGCTACATCACTACAAGTTGCGTATCTATTGTATTTTGTAGATACATGTTCAGTTCAGGTACAGATTGATTACAAGGAAGTTGTACAGATTGGATACAGGTCAGTGGTATAGGTTGATACATTTGTATAGCAGTATATCTCATGGTGATAGGTTGACAGTGGTTCCAACATTATACTTTTACTTGAGGGTTTTAGGAAGAGGCAAGGATAGGTGGTTGTAGCTACCTTCCAGTTGTAGTCAGATAACATAGGGGGTTGTAGCCTCCTTCTATTTGTAGCCAGAGAATTGGGGAGTTGGAGCTTCCCTCAGGTTGTAGCCTGAGAAACTAGGGGGTTAGAGCCTCCTTCCAGTTGCAACTGGAAAACAAAGGAAGTTGGTGCTTCCAATGAATGTAATTCTTCAAGACATACAAGAAAAATCATTTTGTGGTTTTCTCCTGATTTGGGTTTCCATGGAAAACACTTTTGTACTGTGTATGTGTGTGATTTTTCATTTCTTATTGCTCATTATTGGATAATAATACTACATTGATATAACACTTGGATTAATTTGGATAAAAAGGATTACAATTGTGCTATTATTGATTCACCCCCCCTCTCAGTAATCAAACAATTGGTATCAGAGCATGTTTCTTCAGAAATCAATTTAACCACTGAAAGGTAGATCATGGAGAGTACCAACATGTATAAAAATGGAATACCATGATTTGATGGACATAAGTATGCTTTTTGGATCATAATGATGAAGACATATATACAGGCACAGGGATTTCAAGTTTGGAAATCAATTGTATATGGATACACAGCACCAACAGTTCCACCAACAAATGACAAAGTAGTTAAACTTGGTGAGAATAATTCCAAAGCCAAAAATGCACTTTTGAATGGTCTCAGTGATACGATATTCACCAAATTTGCACATTGTAAATTAACCAAAGAGATTTGGGACAAGATTTGAAATATTTATGAAGGAGATACAAAAGTCAAAGAAGCAAATCTTCAAACTCATAGAGGTCAGTTCGAACAACTAAAAATGAAGGAAGATGAGAATATTGCAGCCTACTTCTTACAAATCAATGAAACATTGAATGCAATCATAGGATTGGGAGAATAAATCAAAGAATCTATAATTGTTCAAAAGGTACTAAGATCTCTTCCTATGAGATTTAACCCTAAGATATCAACACTAGAAGAAATATCAGATCTAAAATCAATAAGCATGGACGAACTGCATGGAATATTCACAGCATACAAAATGAGAACTGAACATGAAAATATAGATGTAAAAGAAGCACCCTTCAAAGCACCCAAAAGATCAAAGAAAAGAAAAAATAAGAATATAGCAGCGATAGTGACGACTTGGAAGATGATGAAGAAGTGGCCAACTTCGTCAAAAGACTAAAAAAAGGAATGGGCTGTAGGTATAGAGGTAAGATTCCTTTAATTTGTTTTAATTGTGATGGAATTGGTCATTTGGATAACAAATGTGCTCATAAGAAAAGGAGAAATGATGAATGGAAACACACATATAAAGGTAAAATAACTACAAAGAAAGTTTTCAAGAAAAGATTATGCACCAAAGAAGACATCTCATCATCAGATGAAGATGAAGTCAATGACAGTGAGACAGGAAGAATTCTATTCATGGCAGTAAAAGACTCTGGCAAAGAATACTTCTAAGAAGAATATGAAGAAGCCGAAGAAGAATGTGAAGAATTCAAAGAAGAAATTGAAGAGGCAGAAGTTTACTTTCGAGACGAATTAATAGGTGCCATAGAAGTTATCAGAAGAGAAAAGAAGAAGAACAAGAAACTACAAGCAGAACTAGACAATAAAGAAGACACTCAAGAGCCAGAACAAATGATCACAAAATTGAAGGTTCAAATAGAATAAGATAAAAGAATTGAAGAAGCACTCAAAGAACAACTAGAAGAAAAGGACATGATCATTGGAAACTTGGAAGAAGAGATTGTCACATTAAGAAAAGACATTCAAAAGAAAAGTATGCAGAATAGCTCAAAAGTTTTAGATGACATTATCAGTAGTCAAAATTCTCATTTTGACAAGACCAAACTTGGATACAATCAGACAAAAAATGGATCAAGATCCAAAACAATAGAGAAAGAAACATATCCAAAAATCTATGTAGAAACAATCAAAGGGGATATGAAGATATACAAGGAAGATTACAAGGAGACTCGTCCATTGAGAAGATTCAAATTTCTAAATCAACAACCGACAGATAGGCCTCAAGAAGAAGAAGTATTCACAAGAGCACTTCCTTTAAGAAGATCCTCAACTCTCAGGTATCAAACTATATTTTTTGGTTTATGTTATGCATGTAATAATTTTGGAAATAAAGTTGTGAATTGCATAGATAACAATAGGAACAATAACTACTTTGAGAGTAATACAGAAAGGGGTTATCCAAGAAGGCCTTGTGAAAAATAGAGAAGAAGTTACAACATGTTTGAATCTTTGAGCACTGAAGAGGAATGTTACAAATGTAAAAATTTTGGACATATGGCCAAAGATTGCAGAATGACAGTCCCTCCTAAATAATTGCAACAAAACAACAACAATCACATATAGGAACCTCAGAAAAGAACATGGATAAGAAAGCAGGATCACTATAGCAATGAAGAATGCACACTCGCTCTACAAGCTAAAAAGAAGAAACACGGTTGGTATGTTGACAGTGGATGTTCAAAACACATGACAGGTGATAGAGACAATTTTATTACATTACGAAAGGAAAGATATGGATTAGTCTCCTTCGGAAATGATGATTCAACCAAAATCATTGGAAAATGAACAGTATGAATTGGGAACAAGAATGAAAAGGCAAAATGTTCTACTAGTAGAAGATATGAAACATAATCTTCTAAGTGTGAGTCAAATTTCTGACCAAGGTCATAAAGTTACTTTTGATTCACAAAAGAGTGAGATAAGAAAAAAGGGTTCAGGGAAATTGGTCACTATAGCTGCAAGAACTTCAAGCAACATATATGTGTTAATCGAAWTTGGAAATGAAAAGTGTTGTCTAGGAAAGGAATATGGAAGTTGGCTATGGCACAGAAGAATGGGTCACATACATTTTGATAATCTTGTCAAAGTCGAAAAAAGAGAAGCAGTCAGAGAAATGCCCCAGATYACAAAACCAACCAACACTTTATGCAAGCATTGTCAACAAGGAAAGAAAACAAAGACCAGGTTCAAATCAAAGGAATATTCAATGACAAGACCACTGGAAATTGTGCATACTGATCTAGTTGGACCAACTAAAACAAAGGGCTTAAAAGGTGAGAAATACATTATGTTATTATTTTATGATTATACAAGAATGATTGTGGTTTTCTTTCTCAAGAATAAGTCAGAATATTTTGAAAAATTCAAGATCTACAAGGAAATGGTTGAAAATGAAATGGATTCAAAAATCAAATGCTTGAGATCTGATAATGGAGGAGAGTTCACCTCAAAGGAATTTATGTCCTACTGCAACAATTATGGAATAAAAAGGCAATTCTTCGTTGCTAGGACACCTCAACAGAATGGAGTTGTTGAAACAAAGAACATGACAGTATAGGAAAGGGCTTGAACAATGTTAATGGATTCAAAATTGACAGATATTTTTTGGACACAGGAAGTGCATATAGTAGTTCACATTCAAAACAGATTAATGCTTAGAAACAACACTGACAAAACTCCTTACGAACTATCCAAAGGAAGACCAACAAATGTAAAGCACTTCAAATTTTTTGGAAGAAAATGCTATATTAAAAGAGAAGATGGAGGAATAGGAAAGTTTGACTCTCGTGTGGACAAAGGAGTACTTGTTGGTTACTCAAGTAAAAAGAAAGCATACAAGTGTTACAATCTATGATTGAGCAAAGTTGTGGAAATCATCAATGTAACAATTGATGAAATAGACAGAACTGAATCGAAGGAAGAAGAAAATAGATCAATGAAACAACCCTTAGAAGAAGAAGAAGATGATGAAAAAGAAGTAGAAGAGGAAGATGAAGAGAATATGATAGAAACAAAAGAGCAAGTTCAACAAGTGTCTCCAAATACACCTAGCAGACAATTACAGAAGAATCATCCTTTAGATTAGATTATCGGAAACAAAGATGCATGAGTTGAGACTAGAAGAAAAATCCATTCACCAGAACAAACACACCTAGAATTCATATCTACAATTGAACCAAATTGTTTCAAAGAAGCCAACAAGGATGAATTTTGGAATAAGGCCATGGATGAAGAATTGGATCAAATAGAGAAAAATGACACTTGGGAACTGGTTCCAAGACCAAAGAATAAGAATGTGATCGGAACAAAGTGAGTCTTCAGGAATAAATTGAATGAAGATGGACAGGTTAGAAGGAAAAAATATAGATTTTTATGTAAAGGATATGCACAGGTTGAAGGAATCGACTTTGAAGAGCCATTTTCCCCAGTTGCCAGAATGGAAGAAATTTGTTTTCTTTTAGCTTATGCATGCTCCAAAAATATTAAAATGTATCAGATGGATGTAAAATCATCTTTTCTGAATGGGGAACTTGAAGAATAAGTCTACATTGAACAACCAGAAGGATTTCAGTTTCCAGAGAGTGCACACTATGTGTGCAAATTAAAGAAGGCCCTGTATGGTCTAAAACAGGATCCTAGAGCATGGTACTCTAGACTGGATAACTATCTATATCAATCAGGGTTCAGAAAAGGAAGTGTAGACAGTAACCTCTACATCAAGGTAAGTCAAGGTAATATTTTATTAGTTGAAGTTTATGTTGATGATATTATTTTTGGTAGTGATGATGACAGGTTAAGCTAGAAATTTGCAAAAGATATGCAGAATGAATTTGAAATGTCGTTACCTGGAGAACTATCTTTCTTTCTGGGACTTCAGATACGTCAAAGAAACCAAGGAATTTTTATTTCTAAAACCAAGTATATCAGAGAAATGCTAAAGAGTTTTGGAATGGAAGATTGCAAACTAGTTATCACTCCCATGCAAACCAGTTACAAGTTGAGCAAAGATGATGATTTGAAGTCTACAGATCAGAGGCAATACAGGTCAATGATTGGAAACCTACTATATGTGACAACATCCATAACATATGTAATGTAGGTAGTTGGAGAGGTGGCATGATTCCAAGAAGAACCAAAGGAATCACACGTATTAGCAGTGAAGAGGATTTTCAAATATCTAAAAGGAGCAAAAGAATTTGGATTATGGTATCCAAAAGGAAAGGACCTATCACTTATTGCCTACATAGAAGAAGATTGGGCAGGTTGTATTGATGACCGACAAAGAACCAGTGGAGCAACATTATACTTGGGTGAGTGTTTAGTATCATGGATAATCAAGAAACAATCATCAATATCCTTATCTACAACCGAGGCAGAGTATATTGCAGTAGCATCATGTTGTACACAGGTTCTTTGGATGAAGCAAACTCTGACAGATATACAGGTTGAGTATGATGAGACCATTCCAATCTATTGTGATAATACAAGCACCATTAGTATCTCAAAGAACCCAGTGACACACTCCAAGACGAAGCACATTCCAATAAAGTATCACTTTCTACAGGAATAGGTTGCAGAAAATAACATCAAAGTTGAGTACGTGGGCACAAAAGAACAAGTGGCAAACATCTTTACAAAAACACTTCCATGGGAAGCCTTTGAATATCTTCACCAAAGACTTGGCATTATTTCTACTCCAAAATGAAATATTTTTGAATGATTATATTATATGTCTTGGATGTACATGAGGAAGCACCATAAGAGGAGAGTTTAGTTAGGGGGAGCAACCCCGCATGGAAAGATACATTTTCCATTGATGAAAAAGGGGGCGAGATTTATCATATGCAGAGGATAGAGGCATGATTCCAGGGGGAGAATATTTATCATATGCAGAGGACAGAGGCATGGTTTTAGGGGGAGAAGATTTATCAGATGCAGAGGACAGAGGCATTGTTCCAAGGGGAGTCGATTTATCATATGCAGAGGATAAATATTGGTTCCAGGGGGAGCATGAGTGATATGATTTCAGTATTTCATCAGAGTGTTGCCATCAATTCCAAAGGGGGAGATTGTTGATTAAGGTTGGTTGTCATTGATGTCAACCCTTGGGTAATGGTCCCAATTTTGTTTGATGTAAAGATGACTCATTATTGTCTTGTCATGGTTGATAAGTAGTACAGATGGATGAACTCCAAAGTGATCCCCTTATGGTGAAATCCCTCATGAGAAGGCGCTTTGAAGATTGAGTTATCCTAGAAGAATGGTTAGAGAACCCATGCTTAATTATGGAATAATGAAATGAAAGACAATGAATTTGTCAGTAAAAATATCCTTGATAGATAGTGCTTGTCATGCCATTTTCAGTGGTATGTGGAACACCACATAAATCCTTACGGTTAGAGAGTTATGACCATATGAAGTTGGAGAACCCCTCATCAGTCTTATAGAAGCCCCCAAGGGTCAAAGTGCTTTGCAAAATAAAATATTTTAAATGAAGAATCCCTAAAATAAGGAAAGTGTGAGGCTACATGATGATATAAATAAGAGGCAAAAATCACTCATTAAACACACACTTGTACATATTGTATATATATTTTCTTGTGTAAAGCTTCTTGTAAATACTTGTGGATACATCTGAAGTGGCAAACATTTGAGGCAACATGAAGGGTTGACGGCGAAATTCTCGGAATTATAGAAAACCCCATTTTCTGAGGCATACACAGGTTGTCTGTGTATAGGGTGAGTACACGTACGCGGGCTGTATGTATATAGGGTGCGTATGTACGTGGGTTGGATGTGTATAGGGTGCATACACGTACATGGGTTGTTTGTGTATAGGGTGAGTATGTACACGTGTTGGCTGTGTATAGGGTGAGTACATGTTGATAAAGCCATGAAACTTGAGAAGAAGAAGGTGTAGAGGTTCTAGATTCTGAGATCAAGCTCATAGGAAGGTCTAAAGTGCTCAGATACATCAGATCCATCCATTGGTTCAAAAGGTATGTCTTATTTCTATGAATAGTTGGATTTTGATGTATGCATGAGGAATGACAATGGAGATTTGAGGATTCTCCCTAGAGAGACTAGTGGCTACATGGGATCTTATGTATAAGTCAGATCTATAGAAATACAGTGTTGGTATATTTATCATTGATACTTCTTGTAAGGCACATCTTGTATCTCTTTCCATATGGCTAAGGGTTTTATGGTACATGGTTGAGATCTTGTATTTGTTGATGCGTTGAGAAGCTGAATATCAGAAAGGGTTTGATGACTAAGATCATGTGAGGGATATTATATTTGTTCATGATTACACATACCTATATGGCACATGAATAAAGAGAGACATACTTGCCTTGAGTAAATTTTATGTATGAGGATGCATGCACAGGGTACAGTTACAGTCTGGATATAGTGACAGGTTACAGATCTATGTGATAGAAGTTACAGAGGGTCAAAAGATTTCAAGTAAAAGGAAACCCAAGTTCTAGAAGGCATATGTAGGTTTCATAACAGATAGGGCACGTACATACGTAGCTGCATAACAGATAGGGCACATACATATGTGGTCTGCATCACTACAGGTCGTGTATCTATTGTATTTTGTAGATACATGTTCAGTTCAAGTACATATTGATTATAGGGAAGTTGTACAGATTGGATATAGGTCAGTGGTACAGGTTGATACAGTTGTACAGTAGTATATCTCATAGTGACAGGTTGACAGTGGTTCCATCATTCTACTTTTACTTCAGGGTGGCAAGACGGTGCAAGGACATGTGGTTGTAGGCACCTTCCGGTTGTAGCCAGAGAACATAGGGGGTTGTAGCCTCCTTCTGGTTGTAGCCAAAGAATTGGGGAGTTGGAGCTTCCCTCAGGTTGTAGCCTAAGAAACTAGGGGGTTGGAGACTCCTTCCAGTTGCAATTGGAAAACAAAGGAGGTTTGTTCTTCCAATGGATGTAATTATTCAAGACATATAGGAAAAAGAATTCAATGGTTTTCTCTCGATTTGGGTTTCCACGTAAAACACTGGTGTACTGTGTATGTGTGTGATTGTTCATTTATTATTGTTTATTATTGGATAATAATACTACATTGATATAACACTTAGATTAATTTGGATAAAATGGATTACAATTGCGCTATTACTGATTGACCCCCCCTCCTAGTAATCCAACATGCTCCACGTCTCATACTTAAAACCATTCTAACCATTAAACATTGGTACTCCATTCTTAGAATAATCCATGATCTCTTTCCAGTGGTTAAATTGTTTTTTGAAGGAACCTCGCTCTGATACCAATTCTTGGATTACTGAGAGGGGGGATGAATCAATAATAGAGCAATTTAATCCTTTTTAACCATATAATCCAAGTGTTATATCAATGTAGAATTATTATCCAATAACTGTAGAGTAAATAAGAAATGAACAAATGAACAAACATACACATACATAGTACACCAGGTTTTACGTGGAAACCCAAAGCGGGAGAAGACCACATAATGGTTTTTCTTATATGTCTTGAAGAATTAAATTCATTGGAAGCACCAACTTACTTTTTTTTCCAGTTGCAACTGGAAGTTGGCTCCAACCCCCTAGTTTCTCAGGATACAACCTGAGGGAAGCTCCAACTCCCCAATTATTTGGCTACAACTAGAAGGAGGCTACAACCCCCTATGTTCTCCGGATACAACCGAAAGGTGGATACAACCACCTATCATTTCCCCATCCAACCTCCCTGACATATAAGTAGAACGACAGAACCATTGTCACATTGTCACTGTCAGATATACTGCTGTAAACCTATACCAATCAACCTGTACCAAATAACCTGTACCAATAACCTGAACCATGCATCAACCATGCATCAACCTGTACCTCAACCTGTTATCAACCTGTACCATAAAAAAGTGCATCAACCATGCACCAACCTGTACCAACCAACCTGTAATCAACCTGTACCATAAAAAATTGCATCAACCATGCACCAACTTGTACCTCAACGTTTACCATGAACAAGTGCATCAACCATGCACCAAACCTGTACAAATAACCTGTCACAACAAATTGTCATAAAAACTTGTCCAAACAACCTATCACAACAACCTATATCATCAATTTTATCAACCAAATTAGATCTACTCACCAAGATCAATCACCAAGACAACTCTCAAATATGTGCATCAACCAAGTATAACACAACAACTCATAATCATCACCAAGATCAATATGTGCTTCTGATAATACAAGTATTCTACATCATCCATAAACCATGTGCCAACAATACTACTAACAAGTGTATCCAACCATGTACCAAGTATGTACCAATCATGTATCAACTACTCATCAAATATGACTCATCAATATGTACCAACATCATCAACTATACACCTCATGTATGTGCCAACTCATCAACTACTTGTCTCAACCATGTACCCGACATGTACCTCAACCAAATGCCCTCATCAATTTCATCATACAAATCTGATTTGTAACTCTGTAATAGACCTGGTTTTTATGATCATATTCCTGCAAACCATCCTTAACTTTAACAACAAGAGACTAACATTTTCATCGGACTTTTCTTTAGTCTCACATGCCTAGTTTTGGATTAGTCAACAACCCTAACTTGAAATAATCATAACTTTGTACCTGTAATGAATAAAGAACTGAAACTAATACACAATATTCGTTAGTGTGTTTTATGTAATTCCTCCATGTGTCACTACTTATAACCTCTCAGAAAAGGAGTTATAGCAAGAATGACATATCTTGTTGAATTCTGGCTTATTCTAGAGAGCGACCTTGTAGAGCGTGCCCCACATGAAATATTTGTTGAATCGATATGAAACTGTTAAAATACATACTAAATATGTTCCTATAACCAAAACATTTTTTCTTACTGAATTTGGATCTGTTATGAATAAGTTATAACGTTTTTACCCAAAACACTTGTTTTAGACTACTTTCAGGACTAGCCACAAACCCTATTTTCCACGGAGTGTAACTCAAAAAATTCAACGAACCACAAGTTGATTTTTTTACCACAGATACTTGGATATGTTTCCTCAATGTAATAGCAACGTCATGGTTTGAATCATTCTATAAAAAAAGTTATTGAGAAAATGGTGAGATAACCTGTAAATAATATACCTTAGAAAGCATCATCAAAATAATTTATCCTTCCTTGAATTCCGGCCTTCTTTTCTTCACCTTCCCTCAGAAATTCAGCTTAGATATCCGTTGGTTACCTCATACACCTATATATATTCATTATTCTTAAGTGTGATGTAAAATTAGAGAGCCTTGCCTCTTATTTATACTCTCCAAGTAGCTTCCTTAGAAACATCTTCTAGGTCACTTTGCCCACTTTCCTTATTTTAGGGTTAACCCACTTCTAATTTCTCCATTAAATTTATTATTGAAATCATTTATTTTGTATTCACTTTGAATTATAATACAATCATCACTTCGCTTTATTATTTACCTTTTAAAATCTCTTAAATCACTTTGACTACTTTGACCTTTTGGGGCTTCTAGATGACAAATGAGGGTCCTCCAACTTCGTAAGGCCATAACTCTCAAACCATGAGGAGTTATGTGATGTTACACATACCACCAGAAATGGAATGACATGTACTATCCATATATAATAGTATTACCTGAAAATATATCAAAAATCATACCGTTATCCATCAAACAAACTTGGGTCCATTACCTAAACCTGGGTTCTCCAACTTCTCATGGCCATAACTCTCTAACCATGAGGAGCTATGTGACATTCCACATACCACTGAAAATGGCATGAAAAACACTATCAATATAGGATAGTTTAACTAAAAAATTCAGTGACCTTCATCTCATTATTCCATAACTAAGCATGGGTTTTATAACCATACTTCTAGGATAACTCAATCTGCAAAGTGTCTTCCCGTGAGGGATTTTTCCATAAGGGGACCACTTTGGAGTTCATCCATCTGTAATTATTATCAACCATGACAAGACAATAATGAGTCATCTTTACATCAAACAAACTTGGGTCCATTACCCAAACCTTTGTTCTACTAGAATTCTCTATCGTACTTTCTCCAAGTGTTGACATCAATCACTAAGGGTTGACATCAATATACAATATCACTCTCCAATAGTTGACATCAATGACAACCAAAAATCCATACCAACTATCCATAAACCTAAGCCAACTATCTGACAGTTTTCATATCATATATTAAAGGTTAGTTATTAGTTCTTCTTTCTTTCAATTAGTAGATTTCTTTTTATTAAATTAGAAATAGTTATATTAAGAATAGAGTTCACCTGTCTCTTAGTTAGTTTCTTATTGAGTAGTTTTAATTAGTTTACTTGTTGTAGAAGTTATCCTAGGGTAGTTAGATGTTTACGTGCTTTAATAGGTTAATTGCTTACTTGTCTCTTCTTTCTTTGATAGTATAGTTGTTTGTTTATTTACTTGCTTTCACATAATAGTTGTTCATTGAATTTAAGTAGACTAATTAAAGTAGTTTGATGTTTCTATTTGTTTATTGCTATGCTTAAATAGTTGCTTTTTATTATTGTTATGATTGAACTAGTTTTCTTCAAGTAGGGTTTCTCATTTGTTTTCCTAGAACTATCCATCGATCCTTGGTTCAAAAGTACTTAGGTTACATAGTTTAAAGTTTCTTAGTAGGGTTTTCTCATTAGATAGCTTTGCTTGAATAGATTATCCTTAGATAGCCACTTTCTTAGTTATACTATACTACTACCAACCCTTCTACCTTGGCATATATTTTTCTACAACTCTAAGTTTACTTACCCCGGGTTGACAATTTAATTGAGGGTTTTTAGTGTGTTTTTAGTGCATATAGAACACCCATCAATCCTCATGACACGAAGTGCATGAGGATGAATTATATCATGGTATTCAATGAACAAAGGATGTTTGAGCCAACAAACTCCTTGGACCCATCAAAACAAAATGTGTCGAAACATCCAAGCCTGTAGATGCGGAACTGGTACCAGACGCACACAGATGGAACATGAATATTGGTACCAGACGCACAAAATTAAGTATATTGGTACCAGACTAGCCAAGAAACAGGTACCGAATGAGTATATAAATAGGTACCAGACAAGCAAAGGAATAGGTACCAAACGAGCACAAAAATAGGTACCGGATGAGCACATAAATAGGTACGTGACGAATTGAATACCGGATGAACGCTGAAACAGGTACCAAATGAATAAGAGATATGTCAAAATGTCTTCTTGGATCATTCAAAGTAATTAGAGATCATTTAAAATAAATTATTCAATCCCAATCATTAATAAATATCACAAATAATGATTTAAACATAAGTTACCTCATATATAAACAAGAATGGCTAAAAGACATGTCTTTTGAAGAAAATAGGAAAATAATTCATATGTTTGAGGAAAATTTGGTCAAGATATAGGAAAATATAATTTAATTGGAGGTATTAAAAAGGAGACCCAACATTTCCCCCATTCCCAAGTCATTGCATGTCCTCATGCAAAAATTGGTGAACCGGTCCTCAAAATTGCAAAACTGGTGTTGTCCTCCACCTTTCTTGAACATTAATTGCATTGTTGTAAGATATAAAAACCCAAAGCCTCATCCTTAAGAACCCTCTTAATATCTTGTGTGTATTTTATTAGGCATACAACCTTATTGAGCTTGTCATAGACCTCTTCATTCTCATCATGTAACCTTCGGTTATTCTCCTTCAACTGTGAATTTTCTTTCTTGATGCACCTGTCCAACACTTTACACTCCACTTGTTGCTTAATTTATTCATTCTATTTTGTAAGCCTTTGAACTTTCAATATCGACTGATGTTTGATCAAACAACTGGCAGGCTCAAGTGTTGCTTGTTCAGTTATCTCCTCCATGGATTCAACTTCCCTCCTTAAATCCTTCAGTGTCTTTGTCACTAATTCCTCAGTTTCACTAATAGTTGCTACATACATATCTTCTTACTCTGGTGATGTTGGAATGTCAACTGGATCCTATGGAAAATAAGGAGCATGAGGAATTGTCACCTATTTATACATGCTCTGAATGGTTCTTCATGCTGGATCTAATTCGTCCTCAGGTTTTCTAACAAGAATGGAAATTTCCTCCTCAAACAATCTCCTTTTCTTCTTTTTAGGCTCAGATAGGGGCACTGGAATTTGTTTTTCATGTGCCTTGTTTTTGTCTTAGAGGAATCATATGTAGGCATTAGAATATTTTCTCCCTATGGACTTCTTATCTTTCTACTAGAGGACTATACCATAGCACTCTCTTCATTATTTCTAAGTTTCTTCTTACCCTGTAATCTCAATTCAGGGGTCTTCTCTAATTCTCCAACTTTCTCCTGAGGTAATTCAACAATCACACTATCTGCAATTTCTCCATCTTGTTCTTGAGGTAATTCAACAATTACTTATGGAACACTATCTGCAATCTCTCCAGCATCACTACTAGACCTTCGTTTCTTCCTCCTTTTCTCACTCATTTGTGTTTTTATTTTAAAAGACAGGTCTGGGTGAGTTTTCTTGGTTTTGGATGATCATTCCATCATAGGGGCGGGTTGTTCTTCTAACACTATTATTTTTCCTTTGTCCAGTTTGATAACAAATTTTGGTGAACTAGGGCCAACATGGTCTACTTCATTACCTGACTTCTTTCCTTTATTTCTATTGTCTCCCTTCTTTGTGCTTGACTCCTTACTATATTCCCCTGTCACATTTCCTTCCACAGACTTAGAAACCTCTTGAGAAACGTTTTATGTGAGGATTTTCTTCCAACTGTTGTCTTGTTTTCTCAACTCATTAACAACAATAAATTTCATCAACCCATGGTGATAGAGACTAGTTTCAGACTTCTTAGAGGAAGACTTAACCCTGCTCACCATTTTATTCAGAATCATCCCAAGGAAATGGGGAAAATATATTTTTGGTCCTCCCTCAAAATGAAACAACAACCTTAAATGATAAAGGAAATTTACTACATACCTCCTTTCACAGGTTAAAAAATTATGCAAGAAGACAACCATTGTCCAATATTCCTCCTTAATCTAGCTCTGGGAGATTCCTTTTGTCCAATTTGGGTCCATATGCTTGGGCTTCAAAAATTTATGACAGAGGCTCCTATTAATGATGATACATTTGAAATACTTATCTCTGGTAGAAGGTAACTTTGTCGATTCTTCTATGGTGGATTTAGTGATCGTTAACCTTAGTTCCCCCAATTGGACACTCTCTCCATCATAACTTTGGGTGAAGGAATGTGAAACTCCTTCATGATGTCCTTTGAATTTTTCTAGAAAAGGAACCCAACCATCCCTTTCAAATTTATCTCTACATGCTTGACACTCCTTCGTCTCTCTGTAAATATGGAACATTGGTTCATGGCTGTCAACCCCCATGCCTATTTGAAAAAAGGTCTCAAAATAAGTGTAGGGAACATAATTTGGACGAGGATTTGGCACTAGAAGAAAAATTACAAGAACATGGTGACGAAGACAAAGTAACAGGATGAATTGATAGTAGGAGAGAATAGAGTGGAGGTGTATAGTATGAAGTGGGTAAATAACGCTTATCTAGATGGAGAAGAAATCTAGAAGAGCATTTATAATAAAAACAATAAGACAATGGTCAAATCTTTGCAATGATGGTGTGGTAAGGAAAAATTAATAAATTATGCTGAGGGATCGCACCTATGGATAACATGACAATCATATTCAGAAGTAATGTCACATCCCATTCACATTGGTTTTCATAATGATTACAAGGAATGTGGGAAATGTGACTGAAATTCACTATTAGGCAGTAGTCTACATCATAGGTTTGAATCACTAATTAACAATGTAAGGTTATAGAAGCTGGAATAATCATAATTTCGACATCACACGAATGAAATGTTTTGACAAGAGATTTTCAAATTGGATGATCAATGACATCACAAGAACAATTTTTTTTGACAACATATTTTCAAATTGGATGATCACTGCTCAAGGCATGATTTCCATTTTCCCAGTCATATCAACGATCACTCCATCATAAATGATTTAAAAAACATGGGAAAACATGAAGACTTCGGAAGATAATGATAGGGAGGTTTAATAGCTTAAGGTAACAAAGGGATATGAGAATAACCATATGTTTAGCACACAATTAATATGATTCTTATTAAAAGGAATAAACAATGAGCTCATACCTCCATTACATGAAGTGTACTTTTTCAAACAAGAGAAATATCAAGTATAGAACAATGTCACCAAAATTTCACCATCGATACCGGATCATAGGCTTAATAATGTACCAACACAGAGAATTGACTTAGTACCGGACCAACACAACAAATTGTTTTAGTACCGGACCAACACAGATATTATTTTCCGGTACCGAATGAACACAAGAAGTTTTTCTTCAGTACTAGATAAACACAGAGACTATTCCCAGTACCGAATGAAGTTTAAATAAGGTACCTGTAATCTTGTAGGATTTTCTTTGTAGCTAAGCATGTTCTAAGGGTCAAGTTGGAGTAGGTTTTGGCACTTATTTATGTTGTATGTGAATTTGTTCTACTGAAGGATCATGATGGAAAAACTAGAAACAACACATTGGTACATGAATGTTTAAATTGCAGTGGAAGTGTCATAAAATGAGGCAAAGAATCCAATGATTGGGCTCCAATATATGTAACAAGAAGGAAACTGTAGTTAGACAACCTCTTGTAGAGATGTAGAAACCTCCTCTTTTTGGAACCAGACTAACCACTACTTTTGTTTCCACTTCCATTTGATAGGAAAGAAAAACCTAACTACTATTGTCCTATGGATTTTTCTCGAGCCCAGGTTAGTTAATGCTCGCCAATGTTTTCAATTTTTAGGAGTCTAAAAAACTTAAATAAAACTCCATCTATTGTCTTGTGGATTTTTACTTAGCCTAGATCAATTAATTCTCACCGATGCTTTCAATTTTAAGGAGTCTGAAAAGATTAAATAAAACTCCATTAGGATTTTTTTCCATGAGTAATCTACTAGGGTTGGATAAAGGAATAAAATTACACTTGGAAGATGTCCTCCTTATTCCTTATCTTCATGAGAACATAATTATATTTTTATCTTGTTAGTAACACCAAAATAACTATCTAACAACCCACCTATATACATATATGTATAAAGTTAAATTAAATAAAACAACAAAACTTATAGGGGTGGATCAGTAGAAGGAGAACTCTTGTTGCTTACCAATTTCATTTCAGGATTTTGAAGAACATGTTTGATAAAATCCTCTTTATAAATATGATTATGATAAAATTTCAATCGATGCCCATTTACAACAAAGGAGGTATGATATTCATCAATGGTTTTTATCTTCACTGGACCATTTTTCGTAAATTGTGTTTAATTCATAGGGTCCCAACCATCAAGTGGACAATTTACCCTTGAAATTCGTGAACCTATTTTCATACAACAGGGCACAATCACTTGGATGGAAAGATTTATTCTTTATGTATTTATCATGCCATTTATTCATTTGTTATTGAATAAGTGTAGTCCTGTGAAAACCATCATGTCTAATTTCATCAAGCTCATTTAACTGCAATATCCTCTATTTTTTAGCTTCATCTAAATCCATCCCCAATTTCATAGTAGTTCTGAAGGTTCTTACTTGAAATTATATGGGAAGCAACACTTGCTTCCAATACACCAATTCTTAAGGTGTATGGTTTGTTCTGTTTCTCCAAGTTTTTCTATAGGCACATAAGGCCTCAAGAAACCGATTGACCAATATTTATGGTGTAACTGAACTATCTTGGAGAGAATATTCTCTATCACCTTGTTAGTTGATTCCACTAGTCTGTTTGCTTGGGGGTGATAAGGTGAAGATTTTATATTTTTAATCTGATATTGTTCAGTAATTTCTTTGACCAAATAGGAGGTAAATTGGGTTCCTTTCTCTGTCACTATTTCTCGAGGCACACCAAAATGAGTAAAGATATATTCAAATAAAAAATCAACAACAGATTGTTCATGTGCAAAATACAAAGCTTTAGCCTCTACCCATTAAGTCACATAATCTGTATAGACTAGTATGTACATTCTTCTTTGAGACATGGGGTTGATAGGTCTTCCAAATTCCAAAGCCCATTTCTCAAAAGGTTCAATTACTACCTAAGCTTGGAGAGGCATCTCATCACTTATAGTTGGTTTCCCCATCCTATGACAATCACCGCAGCTGGACACATACTTCTTTTCATCCTTAAAAATAGTTGGCCAATAGTAGCTTGACTGTAGTATTTTGTATGTTTTCCTATTATTAGAAAAATTTCCTTCACATGGGCTATCATGGCATGATTTGAATATTCCATACATATCATCCTCTAGTACACATCTTCTAATCACCAAACCAGGTCATGTATGGTATAGACAGTCATCATGCCACATATAATTTGCACTCAGCTGAATAATCCTTTGTTTTTCTCTAGGGAACACATTCTGAGGTAATTTTCATGTTACAATATAGTTATACACATCTACATACCAAGTATTGTAAGTAGAAATAGAAAACATAATTTCATCCAGAAAATTGCCATCCATTGGTGCATTATCACCTGTATGAATAATTTTCGATAGGAAATAAACAACGAGGTTATTTTTTCCAGGTCTGTCAACTATAGTAATATTGAATTCTTGAAATAATTATAATGATATAGTAACTTTAGCATTTGTCACAGTTTTATTCATTAAAAACCTAATGGTTGAGTGGTCTATGTGTACAAAAACCTCATACCCTTTTATGTAGTGTTTGAATTTATCAATTGCATGAACTACTGATAAGAATTATTTTTCAGTGACAATATAATTTACTTTAGTAGGGGAGATAATTTTTATGACAAAGTAAATAAAATAAGGAAGTTGGTTTTCTCTTTGTCCTAGAACAACCCCCAAAGTGGTATGTGAGGCATTAGTTGAGATATGATATGAAAGGGGAAAGACCAATTTGTTCCTCTTAAAACAGGGGCACTTGAAAGATTTTTATTTAAAATTTCAAAATAAATCTGACATTGTTCATCCCCATGGAATTCATCCTCTTTTGCTAAAAATTTGAACTGTGGGGAAAATAATTTTGTAAACTTTTTAATGAATCTCCTATAATATCCAACATGCCCTAAGAAGCTTCTAACTTCTTTCTGTGAGCTAAGGATTTTGATTTGAGAAATAATGTTAATTTTGGCAGGGTATACCCTTATTATGGTATTGGAAATATGATGGCCCATGAAAATCCCTTAAGTTAGCATCATTCTAGATTTTTCATGATTGAGGGAAAGGTTAGTCTCTCTACACTTGATCAATACTTTCTCCAAATCGTCCAATTCTTGTTGGAAATCATCCCCATATATTGTGAAGTCGTCCATATAGTCTTATACACAATCATGGGTTAAATAAAAAAACATATCCAGGACATCCCTCTGAAAAGTGGTAGGGGCATTACACAAACCAAAGGGAAGAATCCTATAAGAATAGGTACCCCATGGGTAGGTAAATTTGGTTTTCTCCTGATCTTCAGGGGAAATTTTCATCTGGTTGTACACACTAAACCCATCTAATAAATAAAAATACCTCTTCCTAGATAAGGTTTCCAAGACCTGGTCTATGAAAGGAAAAATAAAATAATCTCTATAGATATCCTTGTTCATCTTTCTAAAGTCCACACAAATCCACCATTTTTCATTCTTCTTAGAGACAATAAATAATGGGGATACCCACTTTCTATCTGAAATAGGGTAAATAAAATTGGCATGTAGGAGTTTTTGGAGTTCTTCTTTCACTATATCATTTAAGGTTGGATTCATTCTTCTTTGGGGCTTCCTAATAGGTCTAATTTTCTCATTGGTGTAAATATGGTGTATATAGGTATCCAGGTAAATTCCTTTCATGTCAAAGTAATCCCATGCAAAAGCACCGGACCATCCTTGAATCATCTGGATCAATTTTTGTTGCTAATCTGATTCCAAGATGGAATTGTTATATATATGTTTTCCAGGACTGAATTGAACAGTCTGAACAACTGAGTCTTCTCCTTAATTTATTTTTGATATAAATAATAATGTAGTAGTGGAGGGATGCCAAACCTCCTGAAATTCAGAGCTTAAAATGTGTATATTCTAGAAAATATTGAGGATATTCAATGCATTTGGTATTGGCTAAAAATAAACTTAAAATATGTTCTTCGGTTTGTTCTTAAACTCCTTTTTCTTGCTCAAGTGTTAAGAAGAATTGAGCACAGTTATCCTCCCCATAGGGATTCTCCAACCATAACCTAACTTCAGTGGATGGGTGGGCAAGACGAAAGAGAATAAGTTTTTGACTGTGGGTCCCATTAGAAATTGCCATCTCCCCAAATCGACAACTAATAAATGCATCAACAGTGGCCAACCAAGGTCGACCAAGAACAACTGGATGTCCAGGTTTGGAGGATTTTGAATGAATTACCAAGAATTCCATAGGATACTCCTAGGAGGCTAAGTGTTGGGCCCATGATATGGTTAATCTAATGATGATAATTAGATCCTTTTTGGCCAATATTGTATGTGTATTTTCATGTTTTGAAGAGTTTTGGAGGATTTTTGTGTTAAATCGTCGTGGTTCATACCAGGTACATATGATTGATGTTTTATGACAGTTTTGAGTACAATTCATCATGTTTTAATGATTCCAGGAAACTAATTCGTGTTATGTGTGTCACAGGGAAAAATCGCAGGTCGTTTTTGCATCTGGCACTCTGTTCGGCACTCTGTCCTACACCAAAACCATGGGCAATTTGGCAGTTATCATATTGGAGGCCAATGATGGGAGAATCAGAGACATGTATTTTTCTTGTTCCCGTGGCCTCCAACTACTGAGCTTCTGACAACCTAGATTGGGTTGTTATGTTGGACGTTTATTGGCTCACCTTGTTTTTAGAAGTCACCGACGGTTAAGACGTATTAAATGCGATTTACTGTTTTTAGAGGAGGTCGACCCTTCCAGTGGTAGAACTCTCAACTTGTAAACTCTATAAATACCACATCAGTGGTCAGACACATAGTTAGGAGAGAAAAAGGATAGTTAATCTTTGTTTTTACATTTTCAGACATATTTTACTAAAACTATGTAAAACTACATTTTTCATTTTAATGTTGAATTCGTATTGCTTGAACTCGTGATTCATATTTGAGGAGTAACCACGACCTATTGGGGGGCCCACCAACAGTCTGGGTGAATATTTAGTTAGTTTTCTTGTGAATTTGAGTAGTGTAATCAACATTTTGTTTATTCCCTGTGCATGAGTTTTTATTGTTCTTATTTCTTTATTTAATTATTTTAGTTCAGTTTTGCAGGTTATTATGGAAGCTAGTGTTAATATGCAATGATCTTTTAGTTGATAGGGAACGAACTTGCAATTTCTTATCTACTAACCCTTGTGTAATAAGATGATAGCTAGTTTTTTCATATGCTGAAATAGAGTTTAAAAACAGAGTTAAAGCAAAGTAGTTAGTTTATGGTTTATTTGACAAGCTTTGGTGGATGGATAGTTGTTAGTTTTAGTTTCCATTTTCAGTTTTCTTATCTAATTATTATTTAGTGGTGCTTATATAATTGTTAGTTAGTTTGCTCATTTGATTTATTGTCATATGATGAAATAGAAATAAAATTTAATTTATGTTTTATGAGTATTTTCCATTTGCAATTTCATTTGTTAAAATAGAATTAGTCTAGTTTACTTTATGCAATTTCCTTTTCTATATCTAGGTTGCAATTTTAATCCAAAGTTGATTATTGAGTTTAGTTTTTAGTTATGAATCTAAGTAGTATGAATTTGCTTAATTAGCATATAATGCAATTGGATTTAATAGAATAGTAATTTTCATACAATTGATGATTAATGCATAATTGGAGAATCACATGGATATGCAGGGTAGTTGATGTTGTTTCTATAATGGCTAAGTTCTCACTGGATTGTCTAATTCACACTTTTCACTTTTCTATCGAAGTCAATATTGAGTTTATCCCTATTGAATTATTGTTAATTGTTAAATTCCATCGTGATATCATAAGACATCAGAGACATAATGTCCCATACCCACTAAGGAAAACAAAAAAATTTCGTTGAATTCTCGAGGATCAACAATCCCCGAAATACCTACGGGGGTCTTAGCATAGGCTAGTTCCTTCCTTGTCCACCTCCATGTGATTGTGGGTCGCGACCAGGATGAAAAAGTATGGCGTTCTTTCTCTCTTCACGACTCAGCACTACCATAGCGTCGAGTCTTTCGACTCTGCAAACCCCGACACGGCGAAGCATCGAACCTCGATAGGGCTAGCGAGTGGTAGGTTTCCCCCTTGGGGTCTTGTCCACATGACCATGTCCCGTGTCTACGTGCTTAAGCCAGCCAAGCACTTATCGAATTTTCGCAATTCGGGGAAATGCGATGCATGACTTCCATTTGACACTTTTCACTACTCGCAACCTCGCAGGTTGAAGCGTCGAGCTCTCGTGCTCTTCTTCTCCTAAATCTCAAGACGTGAAAGTGAACAATGGTTGACTTCCTCTTCGCACTTCTCACAATTCGCAATGTCGTGAGTTGGAGCGTTGAACCTTCGTGCTCCTATCTCGTGAATCTCCAAGACGTGAGAAGTCAACAGAGTGTTGACTCCTTTCCGAGTGATGCGTGCCCACCTGTCAATCACGCAGGCCCCACCTGATGGATGTGCCATGTGTTCTCATGAGCCTCGGCTCTCGGCACTTCGCGACTTCTACGGTCGAAAGTGACCCCTTCCAACCTCTGAACCCCCGAACTCCCGATATACGATATCTCCACGGAGTTCTGATCCAACGGTCCTCCCGTTCCTGGATCCAACGGTTCAGATTTTTCTCCTCGCCACTTCGCACTTTGCAACTTTGTGAGTTGGAGCACCCAACTCTTGCACTCTCTTCTTGTGAAACCTCGAGATGCGAGATCTCGAACTTGGAGCTCTTCGGGACTCCACCGAACCTAACCACCTTGCAACTCTGCAAGATCCAACGGTTATCGGTTGTTCTCCACTTCTATCTCGAAGTGTCTCCACCGTCCATATAGCTTCTCCCATGGCTTCCTCTAAGGCTTAACTCCCTTGCAACTCAGTGCGATCCAATGGCCCACGACATTTCTACACTTCTCCACAAAGTCTCTCTGCTGTCTGTTTCTTCTCTCTTCTGCGCGCGTCTGGACGTACTTTTCGATGACCCAAATATATTCGTTCCAGCTGATCTAACGACAGTTGTAGCTCCTCCTTGAACATGCACTTCTCTTCCTTCTCCTTGGATGATTTCTTAAGTATCAAAGGTCTAGGCCTTTGCTTCTCCTCTGCAACCTTTGCAGCTAAGGCTCTGTGCACAAAATGGCACTATCCCTCCCAAGATTCTCTTCTCTAAGACCATGAAAGATTTCCTCGACCTTTGTGATTCCTACAGGGTCTGTGTACACGACAACATGTTGCCTATCCTCCTCATATGGATGGCTATGATTCTCTCATGACTTCGCCACCCGTGAAGTCGAAAGACTTCCCTATATGACTCTTGATGTTCAAATCCCCGATATGGGTGATTTCGCGACACGTGTCCTCCCTCCAACGGTCGGCTCAGGTTATTTTTCTATTTTGGGACTTCTGATATCGAGTGCCTAGACTCTTGTCCTCCGGACTCCTGAACTCCTGAATGCTGAAATCCCGATACGAACTCCTTCTCGAGACTTTCGCTTCTGTTGTTCTTCACGTGAGGTTTGAACCTCGTGCAACTCTCGATAGATCCAACGTCTGTCGGCTGTTTAGACCAAGATCTGACGACTCAAACCTGTCTCTCCATTACGTCGTTCCTAAGCTGCCTGGACATGAATCCACGGTCCAGATTCTTTCACGGACCTTGGGGATCTACGGTCCCGATTTCTTCACTACTCGCGAAGATAAAGGAAAAAGGGTTAAGTCATTTAACACCCTCATTTATTCCTTCAATCTAATGGTCGTGAATAACTGTAGATCTTCTGATAGGATCTCATCCATTGATCGATACTTATTCTTTGAATCCTCAATGGATTCTGCAACTTTTGCGCCTCTGCAGAGTCTTTTCACACAAAGTGCTACCTCTTCTGAGCTTTTCAAAAAGGGTGTCTCTATGGGGAGGTTTATCCAGGGTATCACCTAATATGGATAAGGGTATATATTTCCCGAGAAATGACTTGAATTCTGAATTGATTCAATGTCCGTATATACATATAAATCTATTTATAAACATAAGCCATACATGATCCTTCCATTATAAGCATGCAACCACCATTTCTGAATCAAAACACTACACAGGTAGTCTTATACTCAAACCATTCATAAAACTTCACAGGCTAAGAGCATATATGTCAGCATATAAATTTCACAATGCAAGATGTAAAACACTTATCAGAAATAACACCAGAAGTGAGTGCAACTTATGAGAGGGGTGCTCGTTTCCACCCAACCGTAGGCTCAACGATTCCGATAGGATTTAACACTAGCCACCCCCAAGCTGAGACCACGATGCTGCAATACTGCATCTCTATTTTCCAGTGACCGAGAACGAGGGTTACTCTCCCCCTTCTCTACTATCACTCACTCTGTATTTTCCAGAGTTTCCTTTCTCCCCTCGCATCTGCCCCCTTCTCGCTTCTCCCTCACGCCTTTTTCTTCTTGCGAGGTTGTGTGTGGCGTGATTTCCCTCGCACCGGTCAGGCCTGATGGCTCTACGGATGGGCAGCTCACCCCCCCCCCATCCCTCATTGCTCACGACGAGCCATTTCCATACCAATCTTGGCGAGTCATTTAATTTGGGGCCAGCGAGCCGCTCTTGGTTCTCCGGGCCAATGAAGTCCAAATACAGTATTGGTTTCGGTGGAAGTTAACGCCACCTTTCCAGGTGCCTTCCACCACCTTTATTTAGCCATCGTGGTCTCTTTTTCAGCATATCCCCTCTCAGCAGTCCTGCAATATATATA